>PVKP010007510.1:0-76864 GCA_004027715.1 Plecturocebus donacophilus | reverse complement strand
TGGACTTGAATATTGGCCTGCCTTGCTAGGTTGGGGAAGTTTTCCTGGATAATATCCTGAAGAGTATTTTCCAGCTTGGATTCATTCTCTTCGTCACATTCAGGTACACCTATCAAACGTAGATTAGGTCTTTTCACATAGTCCCATATTTCTTGGAGACTTTGTTCATTCCTTTTTACCCTTTTTTCTGTCATCTTACTTTCTCGTTTTATTTCATTGAGTTGATCTTCAACCTCTGATATCCTTTCTTCTGCTTGGTCAATTCAGCTGTTGAAACTTGTGCATGCTTTGTGAAGTTCTTGTGTTGTGTTTTTCAGCTCCATCAATTCACTTATATTCTTCTCTAAGTTGTCCATTCTCGTTAGCATTTCATTAAATCTTCTTTCAAGGTTCTTAGTTTCTTTGCATTGGGTGAGAACATGTTCTTTTAGCTCACAGAAGTTTCTTATTATCCACCTTCTGAAGGCTGATTCTGTGAGTTCCTCACACTTATCCTCCTTCAGGCCTTGTTCTCTTGCTGATGAGGAGCTGCGATCCCCTGTAGGAGGAGAGGCATTCTGATTTTGAGTGTTCTCAGCCTTTTTGCACTGGTTTCTTCCCATTTTTGTGGATTTATCCACCTGCCATCTTTGTAATTGCTGACTTTCAGATTGGGTCTCTGAGTGGACGTCTGGCTTGTTGGTTATGATGTATTTTCTGTTTCTTAGTTTTCCTTCGGTGAATGCCTCTTCCCCACAGAGGTGGGCCTTCCCGGGTTCAGCTGTGCTTGCTCTCAGTCCTCAGCGCTTCCAACTGCTCTTCTCCTTGTGGGGATGGGACCAGCGGAGCCCGACTAAAAGGGCATCCAGTCCCGTATACTCCGCACCGAGAAGCACCGCGCACCGGGGTGCCGGCAAAACAGCCGTGCCGGCCAAAAGAGTAGCGATGGTGACCCGTGTTGCTCCTTTGCCGGGAATCTCCCAGTTTGTGGGCATCAAAATTTGTCTGCATTTGCAGTATCCACTCACTCTCTGCGCTTTCACTGGGAGCTATAATCCTGAGCTGCTGCTATGTGGCCATCTTGGATCTCTCTCCACCCAGTGATGAATTTTTTCTGTTTCTTAGTTTTCCTTTGGCGGATGCCCTTTCCCCACAGAGCCGGACCTTCCTGGGTTCGCTGTGCTTGCTGTGAAACTCTCTGTCCTCAGTGCTTCCAATTGCTGTTTTCCTTGTGGGGATGGGACCAGCTGAGCCCGTCCGTCCCGTATACTCCACAGCGGGAAGCGCCATGCTGGGGCACCGGCAAAACAGCCACGCTGGCCAAAAGAGTCATGCTGGCGACCCGTGCTGGCTCCTTCACCAGGAATCTCCCAGTTTGTGGGCATCAAAAATTCGTCTGCATTTGCGGCATCCACTCACTCTCTGTGCTTTCCCTGGGAGCTACAATCCTGAGCTGCTGCTACGTGGCCGTCTTGGATCTCTCTCCGCCCAGTGATGAAGTTTTTTTGTTTCTTAATTTTCCTTTGGCAGATGCCCCTTCCCCACAGAGCCGGACCTTCCCAGGTTCGCTGTGCTTGCTGTGAAACTCTCAGTCCTCAGTGCTTTCAATTGCTGTTTTCTTTGTGGGGATGGGACCAGCCGAGCCCGTCTGTCCTGTATACTCTGCACGGGAAGCACCGCGCTGGGGCACCGACAAAATAGCTGCGCCAGCCAAAAGAGTCACGCTGGCGACCCATGTGGCTCCTCTGCCGGGAATCTCCTGGTCTGTGGGCAACAAAAATTCGTCGGAAAGTGCGGCGTCCACTCGTTCTCTGTGCTTTCACTGGGAGCTACATTCCTGAGCTGTTACTAATCGGCCATCTTGGATCTCTCCAATTGTTATCAATTTCAGTAAATTTAACATTAGTACAATGTTCTTCACTATTACTGTTTGTATGTCAATTTCATCGTTTGACCCAAAGAGTGTGCTTTAGAGCATTATTTCTCCTCCAAAACAGAATCCAGTCCACAGTCATGTATTGCATTTAGATGTCATGACTTTTTAGCACCTTCTAACCTGAAACATGTCTACAGCCAGTTTTTGTTGCTGCTGTTTATAACATCAGCATTTTGAAATAATAGAATTGCTCTCTTCCTTTGCTAATAGACTGTTACTCACCATGTGTTTGTCTGATGTTTGCCCATGGTTTGATTAGGATATGCATTCTGTGTCAGAATATTACGTAGGTGAAGTTAGGTTTTTCTTGAGGTATCACATCTAGAGGCACATGATGTCCACAGTGCTTTCATTGATAATGTACATTTGGATTACTCCACCATAGTATTGTCTGGTATTTTTGCTATGTAATTATTACTACTTTTCTTCATCACAAGTAATAAACACTTGGTTGGGAGACCCCTTAAGATGATGCAAATACTCTTGTTCTCATCAGAATTTTCTCATAAGTTTATTATCCCTTGATAATTTTTGCCTAATCTAATCTTTAGTATGAAGGTTTCAAAATGATGACTTTCTGATTCTCACTTTACACATTTATTCACAGGTACTTGGCATTCTATTGTAAGCAAAAGCTTTCCCTTCTCCCTCACTTTATCTCGTTAGTCATATGTATAAGTCTGTTTTCACACTGTTATGAAGATACTCCCTGAGACTGGGTAATATATAAACTAAAGAAGTTTAATCAACTCAGAGTTCTCCATGGCTGGGGAAGCCTCAAGAAACTTACAATCATGGCAGAAAACCAAGGGAAAGCAAGGCATATCTTACATGACAACAGGAGAGGGAGAAAAGGGGGAAATGTCAGACAGTTACTAAGCAACCATATCTCATGAGAACTCACTCACTAGCATGAGAACATCAAGGGGGAGATCCGCCCCCACGATCCAACCACCTCACACCAGGGCCCTCCCTTGACACATGGGGATTGAAATTAGAGATCAGTTGTGGGTGGGGACACAGGGCCAAGGCATATTGCCATGTTACCATACAAACTCACAAGTTACTGCTTTTCCAATGCGTACTTCTTTTGATGATCAAGTTGTCACTTCAAACTGGCTCCTTAGTCATTGTAACTGCCCTCATATATTTTTTCTTAGTATTTTCTTAATTTTTCTCCCCAAAACATGTTCGAGGCTCACTTTTAATCTACCCTTCCCTGGAATCCGCTGTTTATTTGAGTTTTTTGTCCATGTAGAGGTGTCATGATCTTTTGAAGTTGACACCACAAAAGGCAACAATCATGTCCACCCACAAAAACGAATATTTGTGAGGTAAATTGCAGATGTGTTAACATTCTCATAGCATGAACCCTCTGTGTTAACCAAGTTGACTTCTTGGTATCCCATGTATATCACATCAGATCCTGCCTCTCTGCCATTGATCATGCTGTTCTCACCATCTGTGACGCCTTCTCCACACAGGCGGGGATCCTATGTGAGTATTTCTTGTTCTTTAATGCTGTTCATCCTAACCAAACTCTTTCCCCTGACTGCTGTGGAAGGCTATGGAGATCTCTTTATTTGATTGCTTGCTTTGAATTGTACTGGTTGGCACCATATTTGGTCTGTATCTATTTGGGTAAAACTAGCAGATACTTCTCAGACTAGCTTAGCAAATGAAGAAGACATCCTGGAAGATCCCAAGGGTATCTCCTTGAACCCAAGGGTTGGTCTTTCACAGACCTAATGAACTTCAAGCAGGATCTGGTAGTCTTGGGAACCCAACCTGCTACTCTATCCACCTCAATTTCCTCTTGATCCTCCTCTCTATTTTCCTATGAGCATTTTCTTTATACTATATTTATGGGGAGGTTTTGTGAATTACTCCATTGTACATATTTCAGTTAGGACTTATTCACTTCTTGCAAATTTTTTCAGTTTACATGATCAAGCTCCTAGGACATGCATTTCTTGCATAATCTTTCAGTTCAAATGTTTAAAGCTCCCAGAAATTACAGTTTTGAAGAGAGAGATCTTATTGGCTCAGTTTGATTCAGTTGGAATCTTGAGCCAATCAGTTTGGCCCAATGAGTGTGCTTTTGTGGATGGTATTAGAGAGATTCCAGGCCTTAGAAATGGAGTGGAGGGTAGCATGGGCTGTGTGGACAATCAACAAAGAAGTCTACTTTAGCATTTGATAAAATACTGTGTATTAGTCTGTTTTCATGGTGCTTACAAAAGAAAGAGGTTTAATGGACTCACAGTTTCATGTGGCTGGGAGGCCTCATAATCATGGTGGAAGGCAAAAGACATGTGTCACATGGTGGCAGATAAAAGAAGAGAATGAGAGCCAAGAGAAAGGGATTTCCCTTTATGAAACCATTCCATCTCAGGAGACTTATTCACTACCACAAGAACAATATGGGAGAAACTGCCCCTGTGATTCAATTATCTACCACTGGCTCCCTACTACAACATGAGGAATTTATGGAAGCTACAACTCAAGATGAGATCTGGGTGGGGACACAGCCAAACCATATATTTCCATCCCAATTCCTCCCAAATCTCATGTCCTCACATTAAAAAACCAATCATGACCTCCCAACAGTTCCCCCAAAATCTGGACTCATTTATCTCTGTGCATTAAGTCAAAAGTCCACTGTCCAAAGTCTCAACTGAGACAAGGCAAGTCCCTTTACCCTATGAGCCTGTAAAATCAAAAGGAACTTAGTTACTTCCTAGATTAAACGGATGTACAAGTATTGGGTAAATATAGACATTTCAAAAGGGAGAAATTGGCAAAAACAATGGAGTTACAAGCCCCATGCAAGTCTGAAATCCAGCAGAGCAGTCAAATCTTAAAGCTCCAAAATGATCTCCTGTGACTCTATGTCTCACATGTGTAATTGTGTAAAGCACAGTAATTGCGCCTTCTAATTGTGTAGAGTATACTAACTATACTTTATAGTCACATTGATGCAAGAGGTGGGTTACCATGGTCTTGGGCAGCTCTGCCCCTGTGGCTTTGCAGGCTATAGCCACCCACCTGGCTGCTTTCACGGGCTGGCATTGAGTATCTGTGGCTTTTCCAGGTGCATAGTGCAAGTTGTCAGTGGATCTGCCATTCTGAGGTCTAGAAGACAGTGGCACTCTTCTCACAACTCTACTAGGTGGTGCCCCAGTAGGGCCACTGTGTGGTGGCTCCTACCCCACATTTCCCTTCTGCACTGACCTAGCAGAGGTTCTCCATGAGCCTCCCACCTTGGCAGCAAACTTCTCCCTGGGCATCCAGGCATTTCCATAAATCCTCTGAAATCTGTGCAGAGCTTCCTGAACCTCAGTTCTTGACTTCTGTGCACCTGCAGGCTCAACACCACATGGAGGCTGTCAAGGCTGGGGGCTTCCACCTTCTGAAGCAAAAATGCAAGCTGTGCCTTGGCCCCTTTTAGTCATGGTTAGAACAGTTGAGACACAGGGCCACAAGTCCCCATCACAGAAGGACACTGGGCCTGGCCCCCTAAACCATTTTTTCCTCCTAAGCCTTGGGGACTATAATGGGAGGGGTTGCCTCAAAGGTCTCTGACATGCCATGGAGACACTTTCCCATTGACTTGATGATTAACATTTGGCTCCTTGTTACTTATGAAAATTTCTGCCCAAGCCTTGATATTCTCCTCAGAAAATGGGGTTTTGTTTTCATCACATTGTCAGGCTGTAAATTTTCTGAACTTTTATAATCCTTTTCCCTTTCAAAACTGAATGCCTTTAGCAGCACCCAAGTTAATTCTTGAATACTTTGCCACTTAGAGATTTCTGCCACCTGATACCCTAAATCATCTCTCATGTTCAAAATTCCACAAATCTCTAGGGCAGGGGCAAAATGTCAACAGTCTCCTTGCTAAAACATAACAAGAGTCACCTTTGCTCCAGTTCCCAACAAGTTCCTCATTTCCATCTGAGACCAGCTCAGCCTGGATTTCATTGTCCATATCAGTGTCGGCATTTTGTTCAAAGCCATTCAACAAGTCTCTAGGGAGTTCCAAACTTTCCCACATTTTCCTATTTCCTTCTGAGCCCTCCAAACTGTTTCAACCTCTGCCTGCTACCCAGTTCCAAAGTTGCTTCCATATTTTTGGGTATCTCTTCAGCAGTGTCCCACTCTACTGGTACCAATTTACTGTGTTAGTCCATTTTTATGCTGCTGATAAAGACATACCCTGAGTACTGGGCAATTTACAAAAGAAAGAGGTTTAATGGACTCACAGTTCCATGTGGCTAGGGAGGTCTCACAATCATGGCACAAGGCGAAAGGCATGTCTCTCATGGCAGCAGACAAAAGAAGCAAAAGAAGAAAATGAGCGCCAAGTGAAAGGGGTTTCCCTGTATAGAACCATCATATCTCATGAGATTTATTCACTACCATGAGAACATTATGGGGGAACCACCCCGATGATTCAATTATTTCCCAGTGGGTCCTTCCCACAATAGGAGAGAATTATAGGAGCTACAATTCAAGATGAGATTTGGGTGGGGACACAGCCAAACCATGTCACCCTGCTTGAATCAGTCTTTTAATTGTGCAAAGTATAATAACTAATATTGTCTTTGCAACAAAGTCATAAATTGTCCCATGGAATGGGCATTCTCTTTTATTTTTTTCCTTCCCCTTACATTTGATAATCACATTTCTTAGATTGATTTTTCTATCAACAGATTGGGTCCAGGAGCAGGAATAAGGTAGACGACACCTTAGTATCCTAGTAAGTAAGAGGATATGTGGCCAGGTGTGCTAATTTCTACAGCATGGCGATATTGCTGAATGACAAAAAGAGCCCCCACCCCTGGGATAATCTAACTTGATGAGAATAAACTGGGATAGAGTGAGCAGGAGCTGGACTAATTACTTCACCATGAGTGAGGGAACAAAATACTCACAAAATTAATACAGGAAAGAGAGACCATTTCACCTCTGTGGTCAAGTAGTAAAGTGTCATAATAAAGTTTTCCAAATGGTTCTTAGATAAGAGAGAACCAGCTAGTGGGTGTGCATGTCATGGCCTCAGCATCTTCAGAAAGGTTCGTCATAGGAAACTGAGCTGCTGGAATGAGCCTTTGGCCACAAGCTCTCCTTTCTAGGTCAGTTTCTATTTTCCCAGTGAAGCCTCACTCCCTATTACAGAAGAATACTGTTCCAGGTGCATAAAAGCTTACCCTGGCAAAGAGTTAAGAAAGTCAGTTATGTCTTAGTACGAATGATGGCTGGAACCAGGGTTATTTGCCATTTTAAATTTGTATGTAGATTATGAGGTCTTGTTTTGTCTGGATTTGAATTCCCCATGGTTCCTGGCATAGTCTTGGTTAAACTGTAAGATTTTCCAGTGATTTACTTCTTTATCCTTATTGTTCCCACTTGGCTCGTGTTTCTACTACTTGTCTAACAAACTGTGAGTGGGAGTTGGAGTCAGGAGAACAAGGGCTGTCAAAGGCAAAATAAATACGAAATAAAATTCTTTCTTTATTAAGAGAATTCCAGGTTTCAATAGTAAAGCTAAATTAGACCTAGCTGTGTAGTTGTGGTGGCCACTGGCTACTGTCTGGGTAAGTTTGGCCTATATCCCCATGCATTGGAGGTAAGGACTTTTAACTTTAACTTGCATCGGTGATGAGATGGCGTCTCAAAAATATAGAAACAAGATAGAACAATATAAAAATTTACCCTTGGTCATCATTTAACAGACTATACAAAACTGTTGGGAGGTAACATATATATTCCCTACTGGAGATGGATAAAACTAATACTAAAAAACCTAGGCTGGGCGCAGCGGCTCATGCCTGTAATCCCAGCACTTTGGGAAGCTGAGGTGGGCAGCTTAAGAGGTCAGGAGTTTGAGACCAGCCTGGTCAACATGGTGAAACCCTGTCTCTACTAAAAATACAAAAAGTAGCCAGGACTGGTGGTACATGCCTGTAATCCCAGCTACTCGGGAGGCTGAGGCAGGAGACTCACTTGAACCCAGGAGACAGAGGTTGCAGTGAGCCGAGATCCTGCCATTGCACTCCAACCTGGGCAACAGGAGCAAAACTCCATCTCAAAAAAACAAACAAAAAAGTAAACAATAGTTGAGTTAGTCATTTAATATCAATTTCTTGTGCACCTACTACATGTAAAATGCTATAATATATAATGGAGAGTCCATGTAAAATTAAAGGTGAGACACTTCATTAATATATGTACATAGGTGTACAATTTTTCCCCAAGATTATTGGGACTTCTGAAAGGATAGCAAATTGCTACTTTTTGTCAGAAAGGGACAAATAAACAATCAATTCAACAATCAGGATTTTAGAAAACAAAACCAATTTAATTTCCCTCCACACTTTGAGCAAATTGTTTTATCAAATATTAAAGCATTTTCTTCTTCCTAAGATCTCTTTTCTTCTCCTTATGCTGCTTTTGCCTTCTGGCCCAGCATGCTAGTTCTCTCAACCCCAGTATAAAGTTGAACAAAAAGCAAACTCTAGTGCTAAGAACAACATCTGCAGAAAGGAAAACAAAAAAATCCAAATTCTGAAGAACTCTGGAATTTTTCCTTCTAATAACACCTACTTAGTCACTGAGTTATACTAATGGTCATAGACACTTTCTGAGACATTTAATTTCAGCTACACCAAGCTTAGGCAGAAAAGCAAGTGATGAATGAGTACTGTGTAAACAGGGATTGATCAAATAGTTGCAAATTATTTTTTTATACTCACAGAGGCTACTCTCAAAGCATAATCTATATTCCCTCAGATTCTCTTTTATAATGTTTGTGTATCCATCTCCCATTACTGTGTTGGTTCGTTTCCCCTCAACAGCAGGCTGAGAGTGGAACTTAATGTGAAATCAGACCATTGCTTTGCTTCTTTCCTTTATTTTTGGTATCGCCTAACTCTCTTATAAGTCTTCCTGGGAGAAGTATCACCATACATTACTCGTACACAAATCCTCAGTACAGGCTCCAGTCCTAGGGAGCTTAACATAAGACACTTGGTACCAGAAGTGAACCTAGAAAGCATTTTCTAAGATGGGATTTTGGAGTTGGACTACTCACAGGCATGATGACAATAAGGACCTCATTACTGGTGCTACATGGAGTCTTAATAGCTTCTGCAGGCTCCAGCAGTGTAATTGCTACAACTTCCTCCTGCAGTGAAATGAGTCTGCACTAGCTTATATAGTATATCTGACACTTTGAAATGAATATGAGGAAATGGTAGTTGTAAGGACTGTGGAATTGTTTGGTTGTCATTAGGTGTCACTGAAAGAGAAAATTACAAGCTCAAATCAATCATTTATCAAATTAAATGGCTTGAATATCTTTGGTGGCATTTAAATGGACCCTGGTCTTCTGTAGCTGAAGGACTAATTGTGCTGAAGATCTGGACTGGGGCTTAATTTTAAGAGATTTTAGGGAAGGTGAATTTTCATTCTTAGCAATCTGCAACAGCAAAGTCAGGGCCCTGATAAATAAGGGCCCTGACAATGAAAGTTGAGATAGAAATATACGGGTAGATGTATTTGACAATTCTAAACCCCTATATTTCACTGAATGCTATAGGCCTGCATATAGCATGCACCAAATCCCTCTCAGTAGAGGATAGAATTCTCTTCTTGCTTGTTTAATATGCTTTGAAAGTCTTGTCTTCTATAGAGGTATTCCCAATTTCCCTCCAGGCTATCAGATCAATTGCCAGGTTCAGTTGTCAACATAATTCAAATGGGAAAATGCCATCCTTTCTAAGGGAGCATGAGAGTTATTCAGCAATAAAGCTTTAGAACCTGGCTTATATGTACTAGCAGATAATAGAAAGATGTGGTTTTGAGGTAGCTCTTGAGGATGCTGAATGTGTGTGTATGTGTGTGTGTGTGTGTGTGTATGTATATAAATATATAAATATATAGCTAAATAAAGCTATATATAAAGCTAAATAAAAGAGAGTTTATCAATATGGGTACACTCCCTGGTGGCTCAGAAATTAATTCCTGGCAAGGGCCTCTGGAGCTAATTCTGAAGCACTGCTAGATTCACTCAAAATTTAAAAAGTGGAGGAACCAGACTACCCTGAGAAAGTATTACAGATGAATATATATAAAACCAGAGAATCTACCTGCTGACTGTGTTTCTATAACAGTCCCAGAAGAAACTTGGTGTAACAAGATGAAATGAAAAAAACTTAACAAGTGGTAAACAATATTTAAGACATGGCAGAAGAAAAGATCAATGAATTGAAGCCACAGCAATAGAAACTATCCAAACTGAATATATAGAGAAAAAAGACTGAATATTAAAGAAAACCTCGGTGGCTATGGGAAATTATCAAGTTGCCTTGATGCAAGGCAGGTTCTTGGCTTTGCTTGTAAGGAATTCAAGAGCAAGCTGGTGGCAGAAGGAAACAGCTTTACTGAGGCAGCGGCAAGGTTACAGCTCTGTGACTGCTCCTGTGGAGCAGAGAGACCCCATGCTCAAGGTGCTGAGAGTAGCAGCCTAGGGAGTAGTTTTGCCGTCATGTTTATAAGCATTTTAATGACATGCTAATTAAGAGATGGGTTTTTCAGGAATAGAAAATAGGCAGTAACTTCCAGTTGTTGCCATGGCAATGGTAAACCATAATGGCACTGGTAGGCATTCATATGGAGAGGGGTTTTCTATGCCTCTACCCAGTTTCAGCTAGTCCTCAATTTGGTCCCGAGGCAAGTCCTGCCCGCCAACTAACTCAGCCTGATTCCCCTATGATAGGCTCTCAGGAAGTCAGATGGGACAGAGTTAAGAACCACAAAACACCTCAAGTAGGAAAAATACAAAGAAAGTCATATCAAGCTACAAAGTAATTTGATTTTTGATAATCAGTGAAAAAGAGGATTTTAGAAGCATCCTGGGGACAAGAAAAAATAGGCTAAATTAATTGGATATGTGATAGGACTTACTATACATTACTAGTAAAATAGTAGGCAAGCAAGAAACCCTTAAAGGAAAAATATTCCATAGAATACAGACTGGCTTGAATATCTTTGGTGACATTTAAATGAACCCTCATCTTCTGTAGCTGAAAAACTAATTGTGCTAAAGATCAGGATCAGGGTTTAATTTTAAGAGAATTATAGGAGAGGTGAATTTTTACTTTTAGCAATCTGCAATAGCAAAGTCAGGGCCCTGAGAAAGGCCCAGCAAAAATATCTCTCAATCATGAAGGCAAAGTCATAACTGTTATAGAGGAAAAAGTAGCTGAGAAAATTTGTTACCAGTAGACCCACAGTAAAATAAACAATTAAAAGAGTTCTTCTGTAAGAAGGAAATAATATTAGATGGAAATTTAGATTTACACCAAGGAAAGAGCAATAGAAATGGTTACTATGGGACTAAATATTAAAAACAAATTTTATCTTCTTTAAAACATTTTTGAACAGATTATTGATTGTTTGGACTAAAAATAATTCTACTTAATTTACAACATTTATAGAAGTAAAACCTATGTTACAAATAATTGAAAAACTGGAGGGTAATGAACTTGTACTTTGAAAGTTCTGAAAATATACATGAAATAGATTAATATCATGTGAAAGTTTAAAATATATATATAAGAAACACTAGAGCAGCAGTTATAAAAATAAATAATATGAATCATAGCTTAAAAGTCATTAGTACAGATGAAAAATACCAACCCAAATGCCCATCAATGATAGACTGGACAGGGAAAATGTGGCACATACACACCATGGAATACCATGCAGTCATAAAAAATTATGAGTTCGTGTCCTTTTTAGGGACATGGATGAACCTGGAAACCATCATTCTCAGCAAACTGACTCAAGAACAGAAAATCAAACACCGCATGTTCTCACTCACAGGCGGGTGTTGAACAATGAGAACACATGGACACAGGGAGGGGAGCATCACACACTGGGGTCTGTAGGGGGAGACTAGGGGAGGGATGGTGGGGGGTAGGGAATTGGGGAGGGATAACATGGAGAGAAATTCCAGGTATAGGTGATGGAGGCAGCAAACCACATTGCCAAGTATGTACCTATGCAACAATCCTGCATGTTCTTCACATGTACCCCAGAACCCAAAATGCAATTTTATATATACACATACATACATACATACATATATAAAATACAGAGTAAAAATCAACAATTTACAAGAATTTAAGGCAGGGAAAAAATAAATGAATAATAGGTAAAATAAGTAGTTAAACAAATAGCAATATGGTAAATCCAATCATATTGATAGCTGTATTAAACATGAATGCTCTAAACATTTGAATTGTAAGGTAGATTTTGTTACACTTGATAACTAAAACAAGAACTATGTATTCTCTTTAAGAGATACATTTTAAATATAAGGACATTGATAGGTTTTAATTAAAAGGCTTAAAAACAGTGAAACATACAAACAGTACCTTTCTTATGGGCTATGGCTAAATTATTACAAGATAAAGGCTCTTCAGATCAAGGGATATTCTCAGGAATAAGAAGAGATATTGTAATTGATATATATTAATATTTGTTCTCTCTATATTCAGTGTATATATATATATATTCAGTATGTATATATACAAGTTATATATGTCTATATATCACATTCAAGAAAACAATGAATCAACTTAAACTAAGTGATATTGAGAGAACATTCAATGCTAAACAGCAGAATATATATTATTTTAATGTGTGCAAATAACTTTCACCCAGATAGACCATTTTCTCAGCTATGTGATAAGTCTTATAATACATTTAAAAGGGTTGAGATTATACAAAGCATGGTCTCTGACTACTGCATGCACTCCATGAGTATGAACTGCCAATATAGATCTATAATAATTACAGATTTAGAAAAGAAAAAATACTTGCTGTTTGTGATACTGTACTATCTTCTTCATCCATACTAGGTTTGGCCTTAGTGGTAGACCTATATTTTAAATGTAAAAATGAGTTTGTGCTTATTTTTTAAACTTGAAAAATAAGTTTAATTTTGTGTTCTTGTGTCAGTTTGCTGAGAATGATGGTTTCCAGGTTCATCCATGTCCCTACAAAGGACACAAACTCATCGTTTTTGATGGCTGCATAAAATGTATGATCCCAATTGTGAATAAAATTACACCAAAATAAAAAAAAAAAAAAAAAAAAAAAAGAAATTACATGGTAAATAAAGCAGACTTTTTAAAAAAAAAAAAAAGAAAAATAAGTTTATTATATTCTAATAAAAATAAGTATTTCAATTTAATTAACAAGTATGATTCACATAGATATTCCTGTAATTCATGCTATCTGTATGAAATGTTCAAATAAGCACCCTAAAATGTTACATCTGTGCATAGACAAAGTCCTTCTAATTAAACCAATATGTTGATACTGCCTAAATTGGTAATGTGCATATGTATAATGCTAGAAATTATACACATGCCTTAAATGAATGTCACTACACCCAAAGAAAACCCGTTTCACTCTAAAAGTGAAATGTAGCCATCTCAAAATAGTCAGGTTATGTTTAACAAAATGAAAATTGACATTGCTTCAGTTTTTAAATTTAACTTTCATTTAAGTTAAGTAAAATTTAAAATTCTGTTCCTCAGTGACACTAACCACATTTCAAATGTTCAGTAGCCATGTGTGGCTTGGGGTTACCCCATTAGATAGTGCAAGAGAGGTCCTGACTCCTTGAGTAGGGAATGTTCACACAAGGAGACACATGAGTCTCAAAACTTAAAACTGCTGCCACTGCCTGATCAGTTTGGTCTCCTCATGACACTGGACGAGGAGGGAATGAAGGGAGGGGACATACTACTTACAGTAACTGACCCTTCTCACTATGAGGAGATAGAGTTGCTGCTTCATCAAGGGGGCGGGTGGGGTGAAATATGTTACTCAGGTGATGCATTAGGCATCTCTCGCTACTTCCTTGAAGAGGTTTCCTCTTAAATCAGTTATTACACCTAGACATGGCCAAAAGATGGATGGCAACCCAGGGTTCGGACACTTCAGTAATTAAGGTCTGTATGATGCCATCCGGCAATTCACTTGAACCAACAGAAGTCAAAGGTTACAAAATTTCGGTTAGATAGAAGGAAGATGTTCAGGAGATCTATTATACAACACGGGGACTGTAGTTAATAATATACTGCATTTCTGAAAAGTGCTGAAAGAGAAATGTAAACTGTTCTTATCACAAAAATGATAACTATGGGTGGTAATGGATTTGTTAATTAGCTAGATTTAACCATTCCATGAGGTACATGTACTTCAAAATATCATGTTGTAAACTATCAATACATACAATTCTATATGTTAGTTTAAAAAATAAATAAAAGAAGAGTGACCAAAACAAAACACCAAGAAGATTTAAAAAAGGACAGCCAAAGGTAAGTGGAATGTGGTAGAATGGGTCAGCTATTTTTTGGAGAGAGGTGTATGAAGCCCAGTTACATCCTGGAGATTACAGCAATGGGGGCTTATAGCTCATCTTGTTAATTTCCTCTTGAAATTTTCACTCAGAAATGGTGCTCAGTGATCGTTTAGAAAATGTTTCACAGCATGCAATAAATGTAATGTGAGAAGTAAGTGGATTTCAGTAGCCCCAGTGGTAGACTAGAGGGCATGCTGGTTCTGTCTTGCTTCTACTCCCTCAGAGCCATTTTGCTGTTTCTGTAAGCCCACTCTTAGTTTTTATGTGCTTTGCTTCACTATGGCTCATCTTTGTGACTTTCTCAGAAAGACTGACCTTGGGCTACTAGAGCCTCCAGACTTGCAGGCTCATATCACAGGTTCCTGGAAGCTTTTATCTGACTGGTATCTCTTAGGGACTGATTGAAAGGTCAATGAAATCTCAATTTCTTTGCCTGAAAATGGGGCAAATCCTGAGTTGTAAATCTATTTCAGAGTACCCAATGAGGTCAAGTAGATGTTTTTGCTTATTTGTTTGTTTTGTTGTTGTTGTTGCTTTGTTTTTTGTTTTGCCAATTATCACTTCTCCTGGTTTTTCTCCCTAGGAGCTTGTTCTTAATAAATCACTTGCATGCAAATTCTCATCTCAGGGTCTGTTTCTGGAGAATCCAATGTAGGGCACATATACACAACCACTAGTTTCATTTTTTTCTCACCTCTTTGATTAACATTGCCCATGATATGTGCATATTACACTTTTTAAAAACCCTAGTTTAGTTAAAAATAACTGATGGAAGTCCTCCTTTGGAGGTATCATTTTGGTCCTCATTTTGAATAAGTCACCACTAGATAACTGGCGCAGATAGAAAGGTCAGGATTAACTTATTTTTCTCTGAAGAAACAACAGTTTAAAATTGTGTGTGTGTGTGTGTGTGTGTGTGTGTACATATGTATAGGGGTAGAGATTTAGAGGGAGAAGCAGAGGAGAGAGAAAATGAGCTAGAGAGAAGGACAATCAGCAGTCAAACATGGATGTATAGACAGCATCGCTTCTTTCAATGCATTTCAACATACATTTATTCACCCTGTAACATACATGTGGGACAATGATGAATAAGTCACTCTCTATCTTCTGAGAGCTCATGGTCTGAGAAAAGATACGTAACCTTTGGTAATTCTAAGCCCGGCCTTTGGTAACTGTAATCCAGGGTGCTCTGTGAAAAGGGTTCTAATGAAGGTGAAAATTCCCTGGTACCCAGGACAATGGAGAAATAGTAGTCAATGTGTGCTTCCTGGAGGATCCTTGAGAATATGGAATTTAATATGACCTTGAATTCCAAAGCAGTTTTTTCCCCCAAGAGTGAGGCTGAACAGGCCTCAAAAGCTGTGGTTCTATACTTACCACATGTCGAGTAAAAATTTTTATGGAGTTCTTATTTGCAACTGACATTTCATAATAGCTGGTGTGAAGATTTATCAAGATTGTTGAGTCATTTCCTGAGTTTGTGGTATGACTGTAAAATAATGACATTGATTTATTTAAAAACATAGGCCATGATTTGTGTAAAAATAGATATTTCCTGTGCATAAAAATTCTTAATCTCTTGGATTATTCCTGTCTTCTCTGTAAAATGGGGTTTATAATACCTTTCTTGCAAATGTTGGAGCTGTGCTTTATTTAAAGTCCCTAGCGTGATCCCTGTATAAAAGATTTTCAGTAATTATTTTCTGTGATTCCATTATGAAGTACACCATTCCCAGGGTTAATGAACAGTAAGTTATTTTTTAGAGAATTATCAAGAAATAAAACCAATTTATATACATCAGTGATGTGCCAAGTCATACTATAGCCTGAGGCAAAAGAAAAAGCCAGTAATAGGGATTCCGTTTTCATTTAAAATCTTTATGTATTATTCAATATTGATTGTTTTTGCATTAATGTTGTTTTAAACGTATTGGATTAAGACATGATTTCTTTTGATTATTGGCTTTTTTGGAAGTTTCTTAAATGTGCCCCTGAGACAAGTGCCTGACTCACCTCACCTTAGTTCTAGGGTCAAACACATTCTCATTATCTTATTGATGTTTCTGTTCTTGTATTGGATGTCACGCTGGGCTGCCTAGATTTCCTTGGCTAGGTGTTAGAGCGACCAGTCCCATGGAGGCCGAGAGCTACTGGCAGCTCGCACTGGTGCTGAGTTCCTTCCAGAGGTTTCCCTTAACTAATGGTAGCTGCCTTGTCTAGATCATGCTGCCCTTCTCAGGGGCACCACATACAATGTCTGGTAGGTGTGGGACAAAAAGGTAAAGTCCCTTGTCCCAGGTTCAGAAGACTCTAAAGGGTTATCAAAAGCCGCTGGAGGATTGTTTGAGGCTTTTTTTGTGGCTGTCTCCCAGCACAACTTCTCCCTTTGCTCGATTTTACTTCTTCCACTTCCCCAGAAGAGTTGATTCCAAGAGCATTCTCCAGTATGTTTCCTGGCCCCAAAATATCCATCACAGAATCTGGCTCCCAGGAACAAAACTTGTGACAGTTGTGACCAGGAGTGATCAGAAAGAGGAGGTCTTAAGATGGGATTTCAGAGCTGAAGCACCCACATGCAGGCTGCAGTGAGGACCCAATCCCATCACTGGTGTTATATGCAGGATAGATAGGCCCTGGCACAAGATAGCAGTACAACATCATATGTTGTACCATCAGGAAACTGAGATGGAATTCCTGTGAAGAGAAGTGCACTAGGAGATGCAATATATATGATACTTGATAAATAGTGGGAAATAGAAATTAGAAGTACGATGTTACCGGATGCAATAGATGCTCTGAAGAAGATAATAAAAGGTGGTTCATCAGTAATTAAAAATTGCAAATGAATGCCAGAGGACCTCCTTGTAAGCATTTATAGAGATGCATATATCCTACACCTAGAGGGGAAAGAAAGAGGACAGTCATAGGACTTATTTAGAAAACTAATGGAGCTTCAGAGAGGGTTGGGGGTTCTCAGGCCTGGAAGGTCTGCTAAGCCAGGGTCAGCATCCTAATTGGGAAGAAATAGGACTTTGAGGAATAGGATTAGGTTGATGAGAAAAAAAAAAAAAAAATGTTGATTCACTAGATTTCCACGAATTCTCTATGCCTTCAGAAGTATACTGCTTTTCCCTATTACTCCACACCTCCACCCTCTACATTGAAGATTATGCAAAAGCCTCTGCCTTGCTTGATATGGTTTGACTGTATCCCCACCCAAATCTCATCTTGAATTGTAACTCCCACAATTCCCATGTGTCATGGGAAGAATTTGGTGGGAGGTGACAGAGTTGTGGGGGGCGGGTCTTTCCTGCACTGTTCTCATGAGAGTGAATGAGTCTCGTGAGATCTGATGGTTTTAAAAATGGGAGTTTCCCTGCACAAGCTCTCCTCTTGTCTGCCGCCATGTTAGACGTGTCTTTCACCTTCCACCATGATTGAGGCCTCCTCAGCCATGTGGAACTGTAAGTCCACTAAACCTCTTTCTTTCGTATATTTCCCAGCCTTGGGTATATTGTTGTCGGCAGTGTGAAAACAGACTAATGCAGTGCTAGACAGCACTTCCATTCTTGGCCACCAGATCAACAGCCAGGGTTAATGTACAACATGATGTACCCAGCAGTTTCTAGGGTTGTTAAGGGAGAAAGAGACTAAAAAAGAACTGCAAGACCTAGCAAACATACACAGTTTGGGAGAGTATATTTGGAACTAGACTCTGAGGGTGTGAAATAAAGCATGGTAGAATATAGAATTCGACTTGGGAGAGTTTCTTGATATGAAGCTTCTGTCTTGGGATTTGAAGCAAGCAAGGCCTCTCACTGAATGAAGAAGAAATGCCAGAATTTTTATGCAAGATAGATGAAGGAATCAAAAGACATAGAGAAGTGGACATAGAGTTACATACTATATAAGTCTTGAAAATCCACTGGAGGAATGTTTTTCCATGGGAAAACTTGAAAGATTATCCATGTATCAAAGTAATAAGGAGTGTACTGCTGAACAGAGAGCCAGCGTCACTGAGAAGCTCAGAGGTCACTGTCCTCTCCTGCCCCGAGTTACTATATAATCTGAAGAGATGTAAGCCACCTGGGCATCCCACAGAGCATCACAGTAATGAATTTATTGATGACATCATGCAAATCAGACCAGATAGGAAGTGACAAGTTCACTAGAGGACTTGGTAAAACGCGTGCACTTTAGAGAGTGGGATAGAAAAACCAAGACTATTTGGAAACTTGCTACATCAGTCAATTACTTAGGGATCCAATGAGCCATGCCAGGAAATCACCTCCAAAGTAAAGGACACTACTGCATCTCACAATGTCGGAAGAAGCAGCACATGAAGAAGGAAGCATAATGCCTGGTAGACCTTTTTGGCTTTTGGAGGCTGCAGTTGCATTTTGGGAACACTGCACTGACAAGCATATTGGGGCACATGAAAGGCATCAGGAAAAAGCTCTGTAGTAGAACCAGAATCTGGTGCAAGCAGCCCTGCTGCTTGTTCTCTATGATGTGTAAGGCCCCGTGTATTACAAATGACTGTGTTAGGAAAAGATGCAGGAGGAATTTCTAGCAAGGCTAAGTAGGAGACTCACAATGTGATAGTGTAGTGTTTTGGAGCATGACCAGGTAATCTGCAGTAATGTATTAAGCTTTTAAAAACAGCCCTTGGCAAGCAACTGAACCCTAATAGATATAGGATATCTGATAATGAGACATTAAAGTCCATGCAGGCAGAAATGTTCACCATGAGCTGGGTTCAGGTACACCCTGCAATACACAAGGACATGAAGGCCCAGCAATAATGCACACTAAGACAGAAGTGGTACATCCAGAGTTGGGCATGAGCAGAGGTAGGGGGCACAGGTAAATTGCAGGTAGGCTAGACTCCTGTACTATTCATCACTATTGCCCCAGTGCCTTTCTATCAGTCCCTGCTTGTGGCTGCATGAGAGGTCCCCATATTCTCTGATAGAGAAACATGAAATCCAAGCTTAGTGTGTACAATCAAGCAGACTCAATGACTTAGCCAAATGATTATCAGTCAGCCTCTGTAATTGGCCACCCCAGGGCTGTCACCACAAACTCCTGAACCAAGTAGCCATGGTAGCAGGCATGGAAGCAATGTTTGGGGCCAACAGCTTGAGCTCCCATTTACAATATCTGCTCTAACTAATCTGGATACTGAATGCCAAACTGTCCAGATAGAGACAATACTGAGTAGGACACCATCCTTCGAGAAGAACTACCTACCTACCTGGTGCCAGGTGTGTCAATGTATCCTCTTTCATTCTGTAAAGGGTAGTAAGTCCGCTTGATGTTGAGAGTGGAGACCCCTCCACATCTCCCTTCTCACAGGCCTCCACCTGCTCCCTTTGGATGAGAAGGAGGGTAAACAGAGATAAAATACCAAAGAACTGGAATTTGTGGTCAAGCGGCTTGCTGATGTTACTGACCAGGCCATAATGAGGCCCAAGGACTAGGAAGATAACTCCTTTTTCGGTTCCCAGCATCTAAGCTATCTATAAGCCTTGAAAGTGTTGCAAAGGATGTTGTCACTACCGGCCAGAGCCCGGAACTGAGTCACGTCCTTCATATTTACACGACCCAGACGTCCTCCTGGAAATACTTCTGCCACCTAATAATTTACTGCCTTTGTCTTTTCTCTGTAAGCCCCATCTCCTGCCTATTCCTGCGCATGCCACATATAAACTAGCAAATCGATGAAGCCAAAGATCATGAGGTCAATTGTCCGGCCAATGGACAGTGACACAGTTTCCCCTCAGTTTCCCCTTATAGTTGTAAACCTATACAAAGGAGAAGAAGCTGCTCCTCGGGGAGCTTGGTCATTAAGGCATTAGCCTGCCACCGCTCACGGCTGAATAAGAAGCGACTTCCTTTCTCAGTTCGGTGTTCGAGAGGTTTTGTCCGCTGCCACTCCTGCTACAATGTGAATAGGTTTTTTTTTTTTTTTTTTTTCTTTTTTTCAAATTTAAGGAATAGGTTTAATTTTGGGGCCAACGGACTCTCCCTTAGCCAGTACTACTATAATAAATGTGACAAAATGTATGATTCACCACTGTGGGATTCCATGTGAGAATGCATTAGAGGAAGGGTCCTACTTTTCAGCCAAGGAGGTGCAGCAGCGCCCATATGACCACACTATCCATTGCTTCAATTACAAACACAACACCCAGAAGTTGCTGGCCTGCCAAAGTGATGAAACAGCTTGTTGAGGGTATAGCTGAAACTCCAGCTTGGAGCGGACACCTGGTGAGGGTAGGCACCATCTTCTAAGATGACACATATCTTCTAAATCATTGCTTTTTATCTTGCTCAATGTCTCTAACAGCTACAGTACATGGATCTGGTAAGTAAGAGGTAGAAATAGTGGTAGTCCACCACGGAATCACTCCCAGGGACCCACTTGGATCAATTTGTTTTCCGTCTTCCCAATCTTGGGCTCTGCAGGTTTAAAAGACTTGGCTCTCAGAGAATGAATGCATCAAAAAAGGAATAACTAAGAGAACCATTGAATTGCAAGTTATGACTACATCCCCATTACTTTGGGCCCCCTGAACTGAGGGACCAGCAGGAAAGGGAAGGTGGTGTCACTGTAGCAAGGGTAATGAATGTGATCACTGGGAAAAAGTAGAGATCATTTTCTACCATGAAGATAAAGAAAAATATGATCTACCTTTTTGTCTCTTGATACCAATGTGGGCAGTTAACAGACAAGAGCAACAGCCACAGTCTGAGAAGGGTCTTAAGCTCTTAGGAATACAGATCTAGGTCCCCTCACTAGCAAGCAATCTAGATAAAGACGAATCTAGAATCTATAATATAAAAAGGAGGTCACGCCCATAATCCCAATACATTGGGAGGCCAAGGCAGGAGGATCGCTTGAGGCTAGGAGTTCAAGGCCAGCCTGGGCAACACAGCAAGACCCTGTCTTTAAAAATAAAATAAAATAAAATAAAGGAGGTGATGAGTGTAGTTGTGGCCTCAAGGCAGGAGACAGTAGCAGGGGTAGTTTGTCCTGTCCTTCCTCTTATAAGTTTATTTTAAAGAAAGATGTCACCTGAATCCTGATGAAGTGGCTTCCAGATGTATGTGAAGCAAGTGAATCCAAATGACTCACGGAAAAAGCTGCTGTGTATGCTGCGTGACACCTTCCAATCCACCTGCTTCATAACTGAAGCTCTTATTTCTCCAACTGCACATGGTTTTAGAGACTAATATTTTACAAGTTTACCCTCCGATCTTGCCTTTGGCTGAATAGAAACACCTTGCTCAACATCTTCTCTGGGGGCAAATATGGAGATACGCAAGCCCAACACAGTTGTATCTAAATTTACGAAAACTCCAGAGAGTGTTTCCAATCTCAAGGTTCCCCTTAAGATCAGCTGAGTTCTTTGTTATGACTACATCACAACCAAATTTCTCCCTAACAATTCTACTTCCTTCACTTCTTCCATAGGTGTTGATCTTGAGAACTTTCCTTAAAATTGTTTCCAGAGTCTACTTCCTGGTGCCCTGACTTTTGACAGCTTCCCTCCCCGAACTACGCCATCCCTACCTTAAAACTCACTCTTCTGCTGTCTCCTAACCCACTTGCAAATAGGCTGAATTAGCTAAAATTCCTTTTATTCACTACCTTCCCACTAAGTGGAGACTCGTTTTTAATCTGTGGTACTGATTTTGCTTTCACTGTTCAGCAAACTTGCCCTTTGCAATTAATTCCAAGGTTGTAGTCCCTGTGTCCAAGTGAAAGTAAAAACATGGTATGCATTATTTGCCTGTTTCAATCATGTCAAACCTCTTGCACCTGATGTGTCTGATGGATTTTTTTTTTTTTTAATTGAGAAGCATTTGAATTGAGAAGACTTGAGCCTTGTAAATGTACTTGTCACTGCTGAGACATCATCGTCAAAGACAGCATGAGCTGAGGATGCACAGAGGGCACACCACCTAAGTAAGATGAACACGAAGAAGCATTTTGGAATTCTGTATTATGCGTTAGAAAATAAATAAGCCTAGTTCAACCTATATGGGAGAAATCAGGGGAAAAGAGGCAAAATACAGCCTGAAGTCTTTACTCACAAGGGTCACTCCCAGAGCTTTACATCTTGAAAATATTTTTTAAAAACTTAATTTCTCCAGCAGAGTCTCTTGCTGTTACCCAGCGTGTGAATACCAGCAATCGTGGCTGACATCTTTTCTTGTACGGCATTTAGTAAAATTAAACTGCCAGTCTTCATTTCTCCTGATGGCTTCAGTACTGTACACATTTCGCAGAAAGGTTTTTTTTTTTTTCCTTCTTTTCATAATGTTAAAGAAGGTCTTGGTGGTTTTAAAGCCCTTATTTTCAGATTGGCATCTTGAGATGAGACCTAGGATGCTGGAGGTAAAGACATCAGAACAAGTGAAGGCTGGCAGCATAAATGAAGAACACATTTTCTCCCTTTAATGACTTGAAATTCTCTAAGTATAAAAAGCTTGCAAGAGGTTCAAGACCAAAGATGGCTTCATTCTTGCTGAGGGATAGACCTGTGAACATGTCCAGGATAATACCAAACAGACTGGAGATGAGGAGTGATCTTCATACCATAGAGGTAGGGTTGCTAGCAAGACAGTTACTCACTCACCCAGGTGATCACATCTCCAAAGTGCTCCACCAGGGGCATCCCTGGAGGAAGCATTGTGTCACCTTTCTTGTTTCAGTTGCTGAAGCTACATCACAGAGTGTGTTTCATGGATTCAGGACCTGACACAGCCCTCGAATCAACTGGACTCTCCAAATATAGCAACATGGTGTAGAAATTCTTGAAGATGCCATTGCCCTCACTCACCTTCTCATAGCAAATCACCCATCCAGTTTGATTTTGATTAAATCATCAGTTAGGCTAGTTTGCTGTGGAGGGTATCCTCATTCAATTCCTTAGTCTTTTCTTTCCTCTCATTTTCTCATTTACATAGACTCCTAAAGCACTCATACTGCATTCCTTAGGCCCAGTCCAGATTCACATTCTGTTCTTTCTCTAATATTATTATTCTCAGTTCAAACCCATATCCCTTCACCCTCCTAATAGCTAAATTTACATTCCCTAATTAGGTTCCGAAAGTTCTATGGCTATCAATCTGTCATCCATCCTTAGAAACCAGTTTACTTAGCTCAGAGTCAGAAAAAAGCAAACTAATAAAGGAGATTCAGTGGAGATAAGAATAAAGTTTTATCATTTATGGAATATTTACCTTTTAAAGAAGAGTATGTACTAAACCAAGACTACATTCCCTAAAAACATACCTGTGTCTTATTCATGTTTCTGTATCCCTCTGTGTTTTCAATAGTGCCTTGAATAAGTAGAGAGTTCAAATAAGTATTGAATTCACTGCAATCAAATGGAATTAATGTTACTGAATGGAACTCTATGGAACATATTCCATGTAGCCACTTATCTTTGTAGTTAAAATCAGAAAGACTCAGAATCTGATTTTAGCTGCGATATAGTTGGGGAAATAATGCCACACTCTTTCAATTTCCTCATCTATAAAATGGGCATAACAATATAATATAAAAAGGGCATAATAATATCACCTATCTCACACGATTGATACGGGAATTGCATGAGATATTCGTAATGTATTCTGCATAAAACAGTCACATAGGTAATGCATGCTAATAATAGTCATAATAATAGGAATAATAATACAAATAGTTATTTCCATCTCTTGTGACTGTGGACCTAGGATCAATTTAGTGTGTCAGTCCTCAACTATTTCTTTGATTCATCTGAAGTGCAAAAATAAAATAGAATTTCTAATATGTAAAATCTCATTATTATTTTCTTTCTAAAAATAATTCAAGGGAGTGAGATCATTGTGTATGAATCTTATTAAAACAGAGACGTTGGCAAACTTTTTCTGTAAAGACATAGACAGTAAATAATTTAGGTTTTGAAGGCAACAAATAGCCTCTGCCATAAATATTCAACTCTGCCATTGAACCATAAATAATTGGGCATGGCTGTATTCCAATAAAACTTTGTTTACAATAACAGGAAGTGACCTGAAGGAAGTGAAGCCAAAAGAAAGTACTGAATTAATGAAATTCACCATTGAGTGATGCCTTATTTGAGTGACTTTCAAGGGCTTGTTTTCCATCCAGCATCCAGGAGACACCACTCTATCTTTATAATAAACTGTAATAAACTGTACATACATGCTTAACAACAACAACAAAAACAATACACTCACACACACACAGGTGTGGATTTGGTCTGTGGGTTATTGTTTGCATAGAGCCGTTGGGGTCACAGTGGAATATATGAATCAGGGTTGATTCACTATAATTCCCATTAAGGGCTGACAGGTGGAACTCTAGAAAAGGCCATCGTCTTCCCACACAGAGGTGACCTAGTTATATCAAGAAATAAATGCTTGGCACAGAGGCCAGTAAGATATCAATTGCAAGACAATCCTAGGACATGTAGCAGGACATGTAGCCAAGGTAAATGGATTCAACGACTAACTTCAGTATGTCAATCTAGTGTTTTCAAGTTGTGTTTCTTTGTTGGGAAAACGCTTTATTAGAAAATCATTTAATATCCTGGGCCTCCAGTTTGTCTATTGGACATTAAATGGAAAAGAAAGAGTAGAAAGGATTTGCTGTTTTTTCTACACATAAAAATGAGCGAGAATCCAGGGAGGAAAATATTAAGTCTTTGATTTTTGATGTGCATTGTCTCATATCCAGTGTCTTCTTTCATTAGGCTATTTATAGGATGTGTCCACAGCTGACTTAATTATGACACAAAATCAGTGACTGGGAGAGGCTCACCCCACTGAGGAAGAGAGGAAGACTGGAAGAGAGGGAAACTTGAATTTCAACCAGGTTACCACTGAAAGGTTACATGGGAGAGCTCTGGCCAGGCCTCCAAGCTCCCTGATCTTTTCCTCCAGCCTTTCAGTCTAAGTAAAAACAATGCAGACTTCAAAGCAAGTCTAGCAGTTCCCACTTCCAAGGACACACCACACTTTAGAAAAAGAGAAATTTAATGGCAGAAACTGTCACCAACTAAGATAGTTAAAATGATCAAGCAACCAGAATAGAATCATCAATACTGAACAATATTCTAGTCTCTGACCAACCCCAAAAACCTAACAAAAGGACCAGATTGTTTTAAAAAATCACTTCTCAATGGTTATTTATACATAAACTTACACTAGTTCAATCTGAGTCTGATGATAATAGGACAGACATAATTATAAATTGCTCCACCTTTATGAGCACACCAATAGTTTAATTTGCATATGTCTAATTGACAGTATGTGGAATTTTTTTTCCTTTTAAAATTCGAGGCTGAGGTTGGCAATACAAATTGCCAAACAAAACCAAATTGCAGAAGCCGGTCTATCAGAGCTTTCAGAAAATCATAAGGGACATTAAACTTGAATGAACATTACAAGAGCTAAAACTCAGCTTGAATTGATACATGTTCATTTCAATTGCATTTGATTATTCTTGTTATGTTATTACTATGTTCGTAACTGTTGTGATATTTCAGTACAGAGTGATTTCTGCCCAAATGTAATATGGCTTGAAATCAAGAATGCCAACAATGGTTTGCACTGAGCACCCATTTTAGAGGCAATTCCTCAGGCAGTATTTCATTCTGGAAGCTCAAAGCAATTTGTTGGTCAGAGATTGAACACTTGCAATTGGAGAGAAAGATCTTGTGGGAAAGAAACACTGAATTTAAGCCTAAGCATTATCTTTAATAATTGCATGTTCATGTGCTGGTACTGCAACTACATAATGTACTAGGCCCGTGGACAAAGTGCTATCTCTGTTGTAAATACCTCCCTTACTTTAGTCTTCCTGGTAAATTCTTCCTCTTCAGTCAAGTTTCACCTGTAATAGACATTCCTTTTGATTTCTCCATGTAGGACTGATTATAAAAATGTATCAATAATAATGATAACTTACAACATTTATTATTTTCATGTGTGTAAAATTATAAGGTTTATTTATAACATGCTGCATTTTAATGCAAATTAAAATATGGATTTTAATATTCTGTTTACATACCCATCCTCTGCAACGACTATGAATATCTAGAAGGGGGAAATGTGCTTTGCTCAACTTTGTATTTGCAGTATTTGGCACAGTGATGACACAGAATAGACACAATAAATATTAGCTGAATAGATTTCTACCTCTGTGAAATGAGGATAGTGGTATCTGTGCTTTCCATCTTGTGGATTTGTTGTAAGAATCAAGTGAAATAATGTGTATGAAAGTTCTGTGTCGACTAAAATATACTCTGCACATATCAGAAGTTCTAATCTCTCAACTAGATAAAATATAATCTGTATGAGCAATCACAGAGATCCTTGTTAATACAGTTGGGAATCTAAGTGTGGTGAGAACTCAAGCTCCTTTCCTTCTCAGCTGCTCAGTAAGAATAGAAAAATCTAACTCATCCTATGTTAAAAAGCAGGAGTGTTCATTGTGGTTATTCTGAGGAAGATGCAGAGACTCTAGAGAAATGTAGGGCATGGCAAGATGATGAGGTGTTCCGAATTTAAAATCCCATTACATATTTATTTACAGATATTCTTCTGCAGTGTACACTTTGCCAAACAGGTTTGACTCTGAAATGCGAAGTCTTTCCCCTCCTCTGCAGGAGTTTGTTAAAGAGATAAAGGTTATATGGCTCTCTCTGCTTCATTGTGAGGCAGGAGAATGTGCATCGGCCCAAATGTTTACCCACAAATGAATTAAAAAATAAATTGTGTATATGGGTGCAGTGAATTGCTATACAGCAGTTAAAATAAACTGTTACTAATGCTGTAACTTGTGTGATACACATGCGCATGCTATTAAGTAAAAAAGCCAATGCTTTGACAGAAAACACACTATATGATTCCACAAAAGTGAAGTTAATGAATAGGCAAAAGTGGTATGTGGTGATGACAGTCAAAATAGTGGTAAATTCTTGATCGGTTTTTGAGTGAGAAAGGGACTGAGAGAGCCCCAAGGGAATGGAAATGTTCTATGTATATGAAAGTTATTGAGGTGCCAATTTAAGATTTATGCACCTCACTCTGTGTATGTAATTTCTCAATAAAAAGTATGACAATACAAAGGAAGGTAAACCCGCTGTTGGGGGATGAGGTCTATGAGGAAAATATATGAGAACAGACACAGACTCACTCTTCTCTCCTTTTAGATTAGACTGGTGGTCCCTAGAGGGAAGAGACAATGGCTGGTTTCCCTGGCTCTGTATCTCCATTAACATGCTCATTATTTTGTTGGTAGATATATTTTGGGCTGCTTTCAATTTGTTCTATGATGAATAAAGCTGCCCTGAACATAATTTGCATGGCTTTTCCATGGTCATCTGTACCAATTACTTTGGGCTATATACTTAGCTGTGAAATTGTATGTGGCACATAATAGGTGATTAATAGGCATTTGTTAAATAAAAATGAATATATGAGGAAACTGATGAATAAATAATCTTAACAATGATTGATGCAGAGTGCAGGGACTTGGCTCCTTTTAGGGGTAGAATGTTGTAAAAGGCTGGAATTGGAATGGGAAGGGAAGAGATCTGACTCCCAAAGCAAGACCTGATACTATTTACCCAGGGGCTGGCTTAAACCCAGAATGAACATATATAGCAACCCTGCCCTGAGATGCAGGCTAGAGCAAGTGGGGTCAGGTAGAGTCTGCTACGTGGGTGTGCTCAGCAATCACTGGTGTAGCCCCTGTCCCTTTGTGTGAGTCACTGGAGTGGTCCAGGAGAAGCAGAAAGAGGTACCCAGCTCTGGCTCTGCTCATAGACTCTCTATTATCTGGATAAGTCACTTTAATTTTCTGAGTGTCCCTTCGGGTTATCTCAAAATTGGTGAAAAGGCAGATCACTGCACTTCTCTGACACTGCTGATGGCAGAGGAGAGTGAGGGCGACTGCTTGTGGGTTGTGGCACAACCTCTAAGCCAGTAAAAAGTTTTTGCAGTATTGACTTTAGGTTTTCAAATTTGTATAAATTTGCTCATTTGAATGTATAATACACCTATGTATGTGTTTTATTATAAAAGAAAGTTTATTTACAAAGGCTTCTAAAGGCATAGAAATCTGAAACCCAAGTCATAGTTAAGTCTTGATTTTTAAGGTCTCTTGGTATTTTTATCACATACTCTGGACTTTGGTGAATTCAGTATCAGATCATTTGCAAAGCAATTTCCTCAAGTTCAAGAAAACAGTACTCCCTCCACCCTCCTCAAAAATCAACCGGCAATTAATTAGCTTCTATTTCATAGTATTCTAGCCCAAAAATTATTTTTTGGTTAGTAATTTATAAGCCAGCAAAACTTACGTAAGTTTCTTCATTATTTGAATTCAATAATCATTCTTTGCTGACTGATAAACTCATGCCTTTAGTTTTGTTTTTATTTATTTATTTATTTATTTATTATTTTTGAGATGGAGTTTTGCTTTGTCCCCAGGCTGGAGTGCAATGGTGTGATCTTGGCTCACTGCAACCTCTGCCTCCTGAGTTTAAGCGATTCTCCTGCCTCAGCCTTCCAAGTAGCTGGGATTACAGGCATGCATCACTATGCCCAGCTAATTTTTGTATTTTTAGTAGAGACAGGGTTTCACCACGTTGGCCAGGCTGGTCTCGAACTCCTGATCTTGTGATCCACCAGCTTCTGCCTCCCAAAGTGCTGGGATTACAGGAGTGAGCCACTGCACCCAGCCTAACTCAGGTCTTTATACTTACTCTACATTTCCAAATCTATGATCAAGTAAGATAGACATCATTAAGTGAAAAGTTTCTCCAGTTTCTAAAAAATCATGCCATAATCATTTCTTAGTGCCTGTGACAGTCAGCCCACTTACTTTCTGACAATAGCTATTGAAAAACTTGCTTTAGAATTTATATTCATTATTTTCATGTTTTCTTTCTCTTAGTAATTAGCTTTATAATTGCAAGACTTGCTCTGACAGTAGTAAACAACTGTGTTTACCATTTAAGACGAATGCCTGTGCTTCTGAGAATTAATAGATGATGACAAGTGCCAGGATTTTGTAGCAAATTAATATATTCTGATATAAAAGTTGCTAGGGAGACTTTGCCAGCTTTCCTCCTCCTGTTATCTCATACTCAGCAAAAGCCTATGAGGGGACAAAGAGAAATTCTGCTTGGGTTGCAGCCCTGGAAAGAACATTTCCACAATGAAAATAGAGAAATTATAGAACCCTTAAATCAGAAGGCTGTCTCCACTCCTTGAGATAGGAAGGGAGGAGCCCCAGTCCCAAGCAGGTGAATTTGTTAAATATATATATAAAGTAAGGACACAATTGTCAGTTTGAAAGACCATCTCAAAGGCACATCTCTCAATATCACAGGTAACAACTGCATGCCATAGAAAATAATTTTTCAGCCTTAGAATGCCAAATCATCAATATGTTGTCTTTTGAGAGAAGCAGTTCCACAGGAGAAATAGGAATTAATCTGAAGAGGTAAAAAACATGATACCATCTTTGCAACAGACTTTTTATTTACATTTGACAATACATGCCATAATTATGCGTATTGCAACGGATCCCTGAAACCAACTTGTGTCTCATATAACAGTAATTCATATTTATGGATCATTGCTAACCCAGTCTTTGCAACCACATATGTGATAGAAACTCCCTTGCTGAATGAAACAGCCTCTTGGAATGAGCATCATATATTGTTTGCTTGAGCTGAACGAAAATAAGTAAGAACATGAGATGGGCATCAATTATCCCTGATCCTCGAAAAATTTAGAAAATAACAGACAAAAATCATTCCGGAGAGACTGATAATGTCTTGGTTCATCTTTATAAAAACAGACATTTTAATTTTATTTAAAGATTAAAATGAGAATTATTTTATGATAAACAAATGTGAGGGTTATCTTCAAGAAGCAAGTTATTTGCTTCCAACTGCAGTTGAATTCATATTTAAAATAACTGTATTTATACACACATACATATGTTACATATAATATATATGCATGTATATATATACACACACACATATATAATGTATGCATGTGTGTGGTTAAAAAAATTCCTTCAGGGAAGCTTGCGTACATCCAAAGGGTACAGCTTAGCATCCCAGACCGAAACTCAGATCATTACCCATACTCCAGAATCCTACCCACATACCCTCTCTGTCTTTATTGCCCCCAGGTAACCTCTATTCTTACTTCTATTAACATAGATTAGTTTTGCTTCTTTAGGAATTTATAAAAATAAACTATCTATGATTATCTACTCTTTTATATCTGTCTTCTTTTGCTCAATATCATGTGTATGAAATCCATCCCATAATTCTGCATGTAGTTGAAATTTATTCTTATTATATATATTATCGATTTTGTAGATATACTACAAAGCTTTCTTCTATTGTTGATTGCTATTAGAGTAGTTTTCTTAGATTCATTTTAAATGATGTTTGAATGAACTTTTTATAATTCTATAATTGAAATACATATTATATGAGATACAAAATAATATGTTAAACTACAATTTGGGAGAACAAACAAATAGGTGACAAAGAAAAATTGTATCAGACAGAACTGAAAAGGCAAGGAAGATTTTAATCAAGAATATTACAATAGGTGAGGGAGATTAAAGTCAACTCCACTGAAACAAAAGGCAGGTGAAATTTTAATCACTGGAATGAGCTAGTGGGAAAGTACTGGAGCACATGAGGGTGGAGATTGGCTTGGTCCATGTGATTAGGCCCTCTGTGTTTGCTAATGGCTCTTATTGGAGTTAGTTTCTGCTTTCCCATAGAGACAGGAGATAAGGGCACTATCTTTCTTGATGATTACATTTCAAAGATATGGCTCCCAGGTCCTTAACAAAGACCTTGGTTGTAAAACTGGCAAGAGGCTAGCAGAAGATTTACATCTCAAAAGGGCAGAGAAAGAATTTATAATTGCAAATTTTCTAAAGTAAACGCTCCAGGAAAAAAGGAAGGGAGGGGCCTACGGTGGGGAAGAAACCTGTTAAAAGTTTAGTCCAGCTAAGGGGAACGCTAAGGTAATACTGATCATAGAAAACATGTTAAAATATTATCAGATAACATCATTGCTGGTTGATTTATTTTTTTATTGCATTTATTCCATTCTGCAATTTTCAATTTTTTTCTATCTGCAATAAATGTTTTAATCAGTCTCATTATAGATTATTATTACTTTTTTTTTTGAGACAGAGTCTTGCTCTGTCGCCAGGCACCAGGCTGGAGTGCAGTGGCGTGATCTCGGCTCACTGCAACCTCCGCCTCCCGGGTTCAAGCAATTCTCCTGCCTCAGCCTCCCGAGTAGCTGGGACTACAGACGCGTGCCACCACGCCCAGCTAAGTTTTATATTTTAGTAGAGACGGGGTTTCACTATGTTGACCAGGATGGTCTCGATCTCTTGACCTCGTGATCCACCCTCCTCGGCCTCCCAAAGTGTTGGGATTACAGGCATGAGCCACTGCGCCCGGCCCCTCATTATAGATTATTGACATCTACTAATAACTGAAAACTTACCATGAACAATCTACGGTGCAGAGCAAAACAAGGCTTCTCTGAGTAACATGCCTCAGAAGGAAGAAGAAAAAAATGAAGTCAGTGGACAAAGGATTTATATAAAAGTTTGATCACTGATTGCTGGTTTGCTTTTCTCTCTGACATGAACTGATCACTCTGAGTTTGTGTCAGAGAAGAAAAGCAAACCAGCTCTCCAGTCCTCCAATACTTTTGATGACCTGTACAAGCAGAAAAAATACACAGTTTTCAAAGAAAGGTGTCCAAGGAGAGACATATTTTGATGTCCAGTATGTGACCATCATAATTTAAAACATGAGGGTAAAGAGACACTCAAAGATGACAATAGCTCAAAACTAGGATTGTATTAAAATGTTATGCTATAGCCCTGGAGGAGTTTCATCTCAAGGAATAGAGTCAAAATTAGATTTGGATTAATTCCCCATAACTCCCACTTTTCATGAGAATTCAACATATATTTCTACATTGCACATCATTATTTCTAACCATCCTGTGCCCAACTTTTCTTTACTCTTAAATTTTTAATTCTATTCAGAAGCCCTATTTTAGATAATTTATTTCAACATCAGAAATACAACATAACCAACTTATTATGAAACTTTCCCACTTATGACCTCATAGGTTTGTTTACCTCTGTACTAGCAGACTGCAACACCACTGCTGAGCACTGTTTCTTTGGGGGAGAAAGTTTGAAAAAACTGGGTTAAATTAATTAAAAAAAAATAGATTTCTGTATGTAAGCATTTCTTGGAGGCTTTAGTCAATTGTGATGCTTCAAGGAGGTGAGAATTTATCATGAAATATTTCTAATTATTTTTGACTAAGTAATTGTGTATTTATGTAATTGCGTGTGTATGTGTGTGTACATGTGCATATGTAAAAACTATTTATCATACATGGAATACACAATATTTTGATACACACTGAGGAGTAAGCTTTGATTTTTTTTTTCATCTGGCCCAGATTCCTAAGAGGTCTGTGGAGTCATGCCCAACAAATCATAAATTTTCGTTGGATGAGTTTTATTTAACCCTATATATCATGACTTACTTTCCAATCTGACTCTGGCATAACATTACGTGACAAAGAAGAAGGTCAAAATACTTTACCTCAAAACATGTTTCTCTGCCATATTTTGAAAGGGTCCTTCAAAGCTGTCCTTTGTGGGGGGGAAATTTGCATCTGTAAAGAATCTCTATAGACATAGCTAGATCCTTTTCTTCCAGGCCCTCTCAATCCTGAAGAGATTAATTTAGTCCAGTAGCTTTTAAAGATCATCTGTTGTCTCTAAGGGCAGCCACTATAACACATAAAAAGAACCTTGCTCTCCACAATCTTTTGTCTTAACCTGAACATTTCCTTTTTATTAATCCCAAGTCTTTAGACAAACTCACTCAATGGTCAACCAGAAAAATGTTTGAATTTACCTGTAGGCTGGAAGCACCCCTGCTCCCACCCACCCCCTACTTTGAGTTGTCCCACCTTTCTGGACCAAACCAACACACTTCTTAAAGGTGTTTGATTGATGTCTCATGCCTCCCTAAAATGTATAAAACCAAGCTGCACCCTGACCACCTAGAGCACATGTTCTCAGGACCTCCTGAGGGCTGCATCATGGGTGATGGTCACTCATATTTAGTGTGGAATAAAAATCTCTTCAAATACTTTACAGAGTTTGACTCTCTATCAACAACACTGATTAGCATGTCAAAACTCAAGTGCCTACAAGGATAAGGCATCTATTGCAAATGAGTAAAGGAGACAAAGTAGGAACTTTGGACAAATTGGGAAGAGCATGTTTATAAAAAATGAGCAGCCACTGCTCTGCTCCCACTGATTGCTGCCACGCAGAAATTGCCCCACAGTATTTTCAGAACTTTCGTTTTTCCAAGAGAAGAGAATAATCCAGTTATTCATCTGAAATCTTCCTATTTTTGGATATTAGCAAATAATTTAGAGGTTTTTAAAACACTGTAGAGTTGAAACAAAAGAACCTGTCAAACGGATTCAATACACAAGCTTCCAATTTGCAACCTCTGAATAGCATGCATCTGCCACTTTGTGACATCCTTTGCATACCACGGTCTTAAGAGGATATTTAAATCATGAATTTTATTATGTAAATTTTATGTGCAAAAAGAAAATGTTAATTCTTTTATTGAACATTACTTACCAGGCACTATTTTGAGCACTTAAACTTATAATATTTCATTTAATCTTTACTTTAGGAAGAAATACATGGTTATCCCTAATTTTCAGATCACAGAATAGAGGTTTTACATAGATGAAGTGGCCTGTACCGGTTGAGATATTAGTAAGTAAAAGAGGTAGAATGGAGGGTACACCTAACATTAAGTCTGATACCTGACAATTAATGCTAGGCTATTTAACTCTTCGCTTCTATAGATCAGCGTATACATAATGTATGTCCAGTTACCGCCTCTTTAATTTATAAGGTTAAATGTAAACTGGTTGAGGACAGGAACCATGCTACATATATATTTTTCTTAAGATTTTATTAGACATATAAGATTTTTTAGCAAAAGCTGATTTAATGAATTGATGTTGGATATGGGCCTGTTTAGTTTTTCTTGCTCTATTACAGGAAACAATACATAAAGCTGAGCATTTTATTGGCTCTCAATTAATAAAGTCAAGCATACTTTTTGAGTAATATTAAAGTAGTATAGGGTCATGGACAAGACAATACACTTGTCTTCCTGTCAATAACCTTGAATTTGATGCAACCTTATCACTAACTAGTCACTGTAGACCTTAGTATTTTCATTTCTAAATTTTAAAAAATGATTAGAAATACCCAATTTCAATAAGTGTGTGGTCAGTTCACATTGTTGGGAGATCAAGCTTGAACATTAACTTTTGTTCTAAGTTTTCATAACATTGCATCACTTAGGACACTTCCTGTTGTATTAGGAAACCCAATCCAAGTAATCTTAACCCAAAGAATACACTGACTCCCAGACTTAAAGTTCTGAGTTAGGGCTGGTTTCAAATGTGGCTTGAATCATGTCACCAGGATTCCCTCCTCTCCATCTCTTAATTCAGCATTGCTTTTCATTGTGTTTTGGCTTTATTCTCAAATGACTTTCTTCTTGTCATGTGACTGCAGAAGGTCCACTTAAATCATTTTATCCTGATGTTAAGCTGAACAGAGGAAGCTTCCTCATCCCTAGGTTTTGACAACTGTGCAGATCCAGGCTCTCACTGGCTCCAATGAGGTTAGATTCGTATCTGTGAACCAATCACTATCACTAGGGAGATTAGGTCTGTTTATAAGCCTATACCATAAGTTTAAGAATCCACATTAGAATCTCCTGAGGAGCCTTGAAAAATACTTATTCTTTTTCCCACCCTAGAGAAATTAAGTTAGAATAACTAGGAGTAAGAGTCAGGCATTAATTTTTTTTTTTTAAAGCTTGCTTTGTGATTCCACTGTGAATCCTGGTTTGACAAACCCCAGTACAAATAATATGAGACCAAAACCTGAAGTTGTAACTAAGGCAAGCTCGTTTCAAATACAGGATCTGAGCCTAAAGGGTGATTCTTCAAATAAACTTTGGGCAACTCTTTAGCAGATGTTTGATGCATACTGGATTTTAAAAATCTTGGGCTCCACTATTTTGAACAAAACAAATTTGGACCCTTTTTTTTTTCTATTATGTATCCCTTTTTCCTTCCTATCATAAAGTGAGAGATAAGATTCCCCTGGGCTCCCACAGTCATGTGGCTTGTCATATCAAGTAGCCTGAGTGCTGGGGGTTAAAATCTGAGGAGATTCAGGTACCCATGTCTCTCTTTCAAGAAGTTATATCTATACTTTGGTCATCAATGGATGCATTAAGGCTTCCCCTAGAGATGGCTCTATGAAACATTGCCCTGTTCTGCAAATTTACCTGTGACTTTCATCCACAGCATTCACATCATTCTTATGCTCTCTTGAGAGTTAATTCTTATAAATAACTGACATGTTCTCCTGAAGAAAAATGTATCCCCAGATTCATGAAAATGTAAATTAGGATTTTTAACTACAAGCTCAACAGGCTGGACTCATTCTCCAGCAATAAAGCATGTCAGAGCAATATAAAACATCTAGAAAAAAACAAGCTGTGCCTTAAAATAATACCCAGATACCTGACTGCATCTTCGAGAAAATAGAGACTTTAGCTGAAGTCCATGCATCAGAATCTCGGAAATTCTGAAGTGCTCTCAATTCTAGGGAACTCCTTTACATCCTGTCAGTACTGTAGCAGGCATCTTCTATGCAAAATAAACTCTTTCATAGTCTGAAAAGCTAAAGGTATTATACCTAAATACACTTCCCTCCTAGGCATTTCCACCTCTGGCTTCTCTAACATTCCTTGCACAGGGGTCCAGCCTGTTCACCATGTTCTCTACAAAGATCTTCAGAGATGTAACCATTGATCATAAAAAGAGAACATAAATTCATACTTATGCTATGGCAGCCACTGCCCCAGTTCTCTATAGCAAATGCTTTCTCTACACCCATATGAGTAAAGTAGCATTCTAATTCGCTTCTAAAGGTGACAAACCTGAGAACCAGAGAAGTTAACTAACTGGTTTTCATTTTACACAGCTACAAAGTTGAAAAGTTAGGCTTGGAACTAGGGACATTTTATTATACCAAACCTTAAGTGTTAACCTATCAAGGAATCTAATTTAGTTTCCACAAGCAGAGTCAGTGTCTGACGTTTTGAACTTTTTAAGAGTAGCGCCTTGTTCATTGTGGAGTGCCCTGGACCTCGTCCAATGCTTGGCACAGACTGGGTGCTCATTAAAAAATGGTTGAATGAAAGAGATAGCCAGGTGGGTAGTCATTTGGCTGTGCAAGGATGTTTTAACTTCCTACTCTTTTAACTCATACTCAAATTTGACAGCTCTTTGACCAACTAAGTCTGTTATCATCAAGGAAATAGAAGCTTCCATATTTCTCCTGACAGGTTGCAGGCACCAGATTATTTCTTTTCTTTCTTTTTCTTGAGACAGAGTCTCACTCTGTCACCCAGGTTGGAGTACAGTGGCATGATCTCACCTCACTACAAACTCGCCTCCTTGGTTCAAGTGATTCTCCTGCCGCAGCCTCCTGAGTAGCTGGGATTATAGTCACACACCACCCCGACCAGCTAATTTTTGTATTTTTAGTAGAGATGGGGTTTCACCATGTTGGTCAGGCTGGTCTCAAACTCCTCATCTAGTGATCCGCCCACCTCAGCCTCCCAAAGTGCTGGGATTAGGGATGTGAGCCACCACGCCTGGTCACTTATTTCTTTTTACTTGTTCTCAGATCAAAGAAATAGCAAATGTTTTTCTGAACTTTGTAACTACTTCTTCCTTTCCTATTTCATCTGATGTCTCTGTTTTGGCCTCATCACACAATCAGTGCATATAAGAAAATGTATAGTTTTAAACACATATAAGACAGTAAGAAAAATCCAAAAAAAATCAATGATTGAGAATTTTACTTATGAAGATGGAAAGAGGAATAAAATTACATAATAGGAAGGAAATTATATAAATGTAGAAATTAATAAAGTTTCCAAAACCATCAATTTTAATAAAATTGATATATGGATCTTTGAAAATAATAATAATAATATTAGTAATTCTGTAACTAGGCTGATGAAGTACAAATAAAGCACAAACTACCAATATCAGAATGAAAATGAGGATATTACTACAAATCATAGAGTCATTAGTAAGACAATAAAAAAAAACTGGTTCACTTCTGGAAAGGTCATGTGAGAAGATCTGTAGACCTGCTCTCTAGGGAAACTACAACTTGTGAGTATTAAAAAGCAACTACAGTTTAAATTTTCTGGAAATTATCCTATTGGCATGGATGAAGGATATTTACTCAAGAAATCGACTAAATCTTAGAAAGAACAGTGACTTCGTGGCACTTGATCTGTGAGCTGGTGCCTCCCTCCACCTTCCCTAGTACAGCAGGGTGAACCATTCTAGATGCGGATAGCCAAAAAGATGGTGGTCCCTCTATCCTCAGTTCTCAAACAATGTGGCCTTTCACTCGGATAGATATGTCCCCCATATTTCACATCACCCCTCAGTTGCAAATTGCTGAGACTTGATTCCTGGAAAGTGTGGCTAAAAGGTCAGGGAATCCCTTGCTGTACTCAGTCCCTACTCATAGTGTGGAGGTTCTACCTTAGGTACAACAGGCATGCTGAGCCTTTATCGGTCTTACTCTAGGAGATTAAGGAAGGGAAGCCAAGAATATCAGAAGCTAATGACCCTGCACACAAATCTCTACATAGAAAGTTGAAGTGTCATTTTGAGAGAAGCAGATTTTCTATTCTTGTCCACAGGTTTGGAGCTGTGTCTTGGAAATTTTGCTAAGAAGAGGAGCTGTGCATAAGAAAGCTCCAAAGCTCTCTCTGAAGGAATTGATTTCATTTGAGAAAGAGGGTCGAGTAGTTGAAAATAAAACCATTCTTGAAAACAACGTGGATTTTGGTGCTAAATGATGAAAGGTAGGCTAATAGAAGAGAATATCAGCAAACGTGAAGATACACTGGTAGAGATTATACAATCTGAGAAGAGAAAGGAAAAATAATGAAGGAAAATGAACAAAATCTCAGAGAAACCTGGGCTGCCATTAAGTACACTAACATATGCATTATGAGAATGACTGAAGGAGAGAAGAGAGAAGAAACAAAAATGTTATATAAAGAAATAATAGTTAAAAACTTTTCAATCTTGATGAGAACATTAATAATTCAAAATCTTAGTGAAGTCCATCCAGGTAGGATAAATATAAACAGACCCACATCAAGACACATCATAGTAAAAATACTGAAAGACAAAAATAAAAATCTTCAAAAAATTAAAAGAAAAAAGAAAAAAAAAGGAAGAAACACTTTCAGAATAATTATATGAGGTCATATTATTCTGATGCCAAAAGTAGAAAAGAAACATGAAATAAAAAGAAAATTGCAGTCTAATATCTCTTATGAATACAAATCCAAAATCTGTAACAAGATACTAATAAACCATATGTAGCAACATATAAAAAGGATTATAGACTATGATCTAGTTGTATTTATCCCAGTAATGCATGGCTTCTTTAATATGCAAAAAATAAATTAACACAATACATCCCTGATAGAATAAATGACAAAACTCAAATGATCATTTCAATACACATAGAAAAATTATTTTACAAAATTTAACACTCCTTTATGATAAATAACCAACCAGGCATAGAAGGTTAGAGGATACAAGGTCAATATAAATAAATCAATTGTTTTTCTATACACTTGCAATGAGCAATCCAAAATTGAAATTAAAAAAGCAACTACAGGCCGGGTGTAGTGGCTCAAGCCTGTTATCCCAGCACTTTGGGAGGCTGAGGCGGGCAGATCAGAAGGTCAAGAGATCGAGACCATCCTGGCCAACATGGTGAGACTCTGTCTCAAAAAAAAAAAAAAAAAAAAAAAAGAAAGCAACTACATTTATAATAACATGAAAAGGAATAAATAGTAACACATATATAATACAAAGAGCAAAAAAATTATACTCTAAAATTACAAACACTGACAGAAATTAAAGTCCAAGTATATGAAAACACATCTCATGTTTATTGATCAGAAGACTTGATACTTTTAGGTTGTAAATAATTTTCAAATTGATTTAAAAATTCAATGAAATGTCTTTCAGAATCCCAGCTGTATTCTTAGTAGAAATTAATATACTAATTTAAAAATCGATAAGCAAATTCAAGAGTCCTACAACAGGTAAACCAAACCTAAGAATAATAGGTGTTCTTGAGGAAGAAGAGAAATCTAAAAGTTTGGAAAACATATTTGAGGGAATATTCAAAGTAAACTTCCCTGGCCTTGCTAGAGAGCTAGAGATTCAAATACAAGAAGCTCAAAGAACACATGGGGAATTCATTGCAAAAAGGTCATCACCTAGGCACATATTCATTAGGTTATCTAAAGTCAAAATGATGGAAAGAATCTTAAGAATTGTGAGGCAAAAGCATCAGATAACCTATAAAGGAAAACCTTTCTGAGTAACAGCAGATTTCTCAGCAGAAATCCTACAAACTAAAAGCAATTGTTGTCGTATTTTTAGCCTCCTTAAACAAAACAATTATCAGCCAAGAATTCTGTGTCCAGTGAAACTAAGCTTCATAAATGAAGGAAAGATAAAGTCTTTTTCAGACAAACAAATGCTGACAGAATTCACTACTACCACCCAGCATTACAAGAACTACTAAACGGAGCTCTAAGTCTTGAAATAAATTCTTGAAATACACCAAAATAGAATCTCCTTAAATCTCACAGGGCCTATAAAATAACAACAACATAATAATAAACAAAACAAGGTATTTAGGCAACGTATAGCATGATGAAAAAAGATAGTCCATGCAAATAGACACTAAAAACACAAATAGACACCAAAAGCAAGCAGGAATAGCTATTCTTACATCAGACAAAACAAACTTTAAAACAACAGCAGTTAAAACAAAGAAAGACATTATATAATGATAAAAGGACTAGCCCAATGAGAAAATATCACAGTCCAAAATATATATGCACCTAACAATGAAACTCCCAAATTTATAAGACAATTACTACTAGACCTAAGAAATGAGATAGACAACAACACAATAATAGTGGGGGACTTCAATACTCCACTGACAGCACTAGACAGGTCATCAAGACAAAAAGTCAACAAACAAACAATGAACTTAAACTATATCCTAGAACAGATGGACTTAACAGATATTTACAAAACATTCTACTCAACTGCAGAATATACATTCTATTCATCAGCACATGGAACATTCTCCAAGCTGGACTGTATGATAAGTCACAAAACAAGTCTTACAAATTTAAGAAAATCGAGATTATAGCAAGGACTCTGTCAGACCACAGTAGAATAAAATTAGAAATCAACTCCAAAAGAAACACTCAAAAATCATACAAATATATGGAAATTAAATGACTCACTCCTGAGCTATCATTGGTTCAACACTGAAATCAATATGGAAATTAAATAATTATTTGAACTGAATGATAATAGTGACAAACTATCAAAACCTCTGGGATACAGCAAAGGTGGTGTTAAGAGTAAGCTTCATAGCATCAAATGCCTACCTCAAAAAGTCTGAAAGAGCACAAATAGACAATCTAAGGTCACACCTCAAGGAGCTAGAGAAACAAGAAGAAACCAAACCCAAATCCAGCAGAAGAAAAGAAATAACCAACATCAGAGCAGAAAAGCTAAATAAAATTCAAACAAGCAAACAAAAACAATACAAAAGATAAATGAAATAAAAATCTGGTTCTTTGAAAAGATAAATAAAATTGATAGATCATGAGAGGGATTAACCAAGAAAAGAAGAAAGAAGATCCAAATAAGCTCAACTAGAAACAAAACAGGAGATATTACCACATAAATAAAAAAGATCTTTCAAGGCTACTATGACCACCTTTACGTGCATGAATTAGAAAACCTAGAGGAGATGAATAAATTCCTGAAAATGTACAACCCTCCTAGACTAAACCAGAAAGAAATAGAAACTCTGAACAGAACAATAACAAGCAGCAAGATTGAAATGGTAATTAAAAAGTTACAACAACTAAAAAGTTTCAGGGCCAGATGGATTTGCAGCTGAATTCTATCATACATTCAAAGAATTGATACCAATTGACACTATTCCAAAAAATAAAGGGGGAATCCTCTCTAAATCATTTTCTGAAGGCAGTATGACCCTAATACCAAAACCAGGAAAGGATATAACAACAACAACAACAACAACAATAAACCAATACTACAGACCAATATCATTAATGAACATAGATACAAAAATCCTTAACAAAATACTAGCTAATCAAATCCAAGAGCATATCAAAAAGATAATTCACCATGATCAAGTGGGTTTCAAACCAGGGATGCAGGGATGTTTTAGCATATACAAATCAATAAATGTGATACACCACATAAACAGAATTAAAAACAAAAATCACATGATTGTATCATTAGACATGGAAAAATCATTTGACAAAATCCAGCATCCCTTCATGATTAAACACTCAGCAAAATCGGCATAGAAGGGACATACCTTAATAAGAGCCGTCTATGACAAGCCCATAGCCAACATTATACTAAACAGGGATAGATTAAAAGCATTCCCCCTGAGAACTGGAATACAACAAGGATGCCAACTCTCAACACTCCTACTACTAGAAATCCTAGCCAGAGCAATCAGACAATAGAAAGAAATAATGGGTATCCAAATCAGTAAAGAAGTCAAACTGTCACTGTTTGCTAATGACATGATTGTATACCTAGAAAACCCTAAAGTCTCATCCAAAAAGCCCCTACTGGTAATGAATTCAGCAAAGTTTCAGGAGACAAATTAATGTGCACAAATCAATAGCCCTGCTATACATCAACAGTTACCAAGCTGAGAATCAAATCAAGAACTTGACCCCTTTTAAAATAGCTGGAAAAAAAATAAAGAAATAAAATACTTAGAAGTATATACCTAATCAAAGAGGTGAAAGATCTCTACAAGTAAAGCTACAAAATACTGCTTAAAGAAATCATAGATGACATAAACAAGTGAAAACACATCCCATGCTCATGAATAGGTAGAATCAATATTGTGAAAAGGACCATACTGCCAAAAGCAATCTACAAATTTAATGAAATTTCCATCAAAACACCACCATCATTCTTCACAGAACTAGAAAAACAATCCTAAAATTCACATGAAACCAAAAAGGAGCCCACATAGCCAAAGGAAGACTAAGCAAAAAGAACAAATCTGGAGGCAACATATGACCCAACTTCAAACTATACTATTAGGCTATGGTGACTATGGTCACCAAAACAGCATGGCACTGGTATAAAAACAGGCATATAGATCAGTGGAACGACAGAGAGCCCAGAAAAAAAGCCAAATACTTACAGCCAACCGACCTTCAACAAAGCAAACAAAAACATAAAGTGTGGAAAGGACACCCTATTCAACAAATGGCTCTGGGATAATTGGCAAGCCCTATGTAGAAGAATGAAACTGAATCCTCATCTCTCACCTTAAACAAAAATCAACTCAAGATGGATCAAAGATTTAAATCTAAGACCTGAAACCATAAAAATTCTAGATGACAACATCAGAAAAACCCTTCTGGACATTGGCTTAGCCAAAGACTTCATGACCAAGAACCCAAAAGCAAACGCAACAGAAATAGATAAACAGATGAGATTTAGTTAAATTTAAAACCTTTTTGCACCACAAAAGAAATAATCAAAAAACCCACAGAGTGGGAGAAAACCGTTGCAATCTATACATCTGACTAAGGGTTGATATCCAGAATCTACAAGGAACTTGAAAAAAACCAAACAACCCCATCAAAAAGTGTGCTAATGATATGAACAGACAGTTCTCAAAAGAAGATATAAAAATAGCTAACAAACATGAAAAAATACTCAGCATCACTAATTATCAGGGAAATGCATATCAAAACCACAATGCAATACTATCTCCCTCTTCCAAGAATGGCCATAATATTAAAAATAAAATAGATGTTAGAGTGAACGTGGTGAAGAAAGAGCACTTTTACACTATTCATGGGAATGTAAACTAGTACAACCACAATGGAAAACTGTGGAGATTCCTTAAAGAACTAAAAGTAGATCTGTCATTTGATTCAGCAATCCCACTCCTGGGTATCTACCCAGAGGAAAAGAAGTCATTGTACAAAAAAGATACTTGCACACACATGTTTATAGAAACACAGTTTGCAATTGCAGTAATATGAAACCAGCTTAAATGCCCTTCAATCAATGAGTGCATAAAGAAAATGTGGTGTGTGCGTGTGTGTGTGTGTTTGTGTATGTGTATGTACACCATCTATCTATATACATATAGATATAGATCGATCTCTCTCTCTCTTTCTATATCCATCTATATTTCTATATCTATATATTCACCATGGAATACTACTTAGCCAGAAAAAGGAACAAAATAATGGCAATTGCAATAACATGGATCAAATTGAAAACCATTATTCTAAGTGAAGTAACTCAAGAATGGAAACCAAACATCGTATGTTCTCATTCGTAAGTGGAAGCTAAGCCATGAGGACGCAAAGGCATAAGAATGATACAGTGTACTCTGGGGCTTCAGGGCAAAGAGTGTGAGGGGCATGAGAGATAAAAGTCTACATATTAGTAGGTACAGTGTACACTACTCTGGTGATAGGTGCATCAGAATCTCAGTAAACACTACTAAAGAACTTATTCATGTAACCAAACACCAGCTGTTCCCCCAGAGCCTACTGAAATAAAAAATATTATATTTATACTATACTGTAGTCAATTAAATGTGCAATAGCATTATGTCCAAAGAAATGCACAGATCTTAATGAAATACTTGATTGCTAAAAAAAAAAACCCTATAGTTGAAGATGGCTTTATTAGTCAATTCTCCCAACCATATTAAGGAAAAAAATAATATGAATTGGACACTAATGCTTTCAGAACATTGAGGAAAAATAAACATTTCTGAACATATTTTCTGAGACCACATTTATCCTGACAGCAAATCAGATGAAGGCATTATAAGGAATAAAAATTACCAACCATTCCCCTCATGAATATAGTCAAAACATATCTTTATGATAGTATTAGAAAATCAAATCCAAATTGTGTAAAACTGATAGTATATTACAGCTGATTGATATTTATATCAAGAATGCAAGATTAATTTAACTCTTGAGCAACAATTGATTTTATTTATCATGTTAACAAAATGAAGAGAAAACCCATGTGATTATTTCAATATATGCTGAAATAGCATTTGACAAAAGTCAATATACATTCATTATAAAAAACGAAACAAGGAATAGAAAAAAACTTCTTCAAACTGAAAAAGGACATTTATGAAAAACCACAGCTAAAATCATACTTACAAATGAAGGACTAAGCACTATCTGGTTAAGATGGGAATAATACAGGCTATACACTCTCAGCAATTCTATTCAATATTGTACTGGAGGTCCTAATCAGTTTCATGATGGAAAAAGATGAAATTAAAGTCATAAATACTAGAAAGGAAGAAATATAGCTGTTTTAATTTATAGATTATATGTCAATAAGTTCCTAAAAAATTTACTAGACTAAGAAGTGAATGTAGCAAGGTCACATGATACAAGTTTCATAATCTTGATTTAATTATATTCCCATATACTAGAAATAAACAATTGAAAACAAAATTACAAAAGCAATAACATTTATAATAACATCAAAATATGAACCACTTAGATATGAACAGAGCAAATAGAGTAAACTATTGCATGGCCAGAAGACCAAAAATTACTAACAACTAAAACTCACATTTCTACAAGAAATGTTAAAATACCTAACTAAATGGAGATATATGCTATAGTCATGGACTGAAGACTTAATCCGATTAAAATGTCAGTTCTGTCCAAATGTATCTACGCATTCAATACAAACCCTGTCAAAATCCAGATAGTATTTATAAAAATAGATGCAAACTGATATGAATATTTTAAAGTATAAAGCATATAAAAATATTCAAAATAATTTTGAAAAGAGTAAGTTGGAAAAAGACAACACCTGATTTCAGTATTGCTATAAATGTAGAGTAGTTATGACAATATCATACTTCCGTTAAAAATGTATATAGAAATAAAAGGAATAGAACAGTAAGATCAGAGGAATTGTGCGTGTGTGTCTCTGGGTGTGTGTGTATGTGGGTGTATGTGTGTATGTATGTGTATTCAAGTGATTTACAGTAAAAGTGTCAGGATAATTCAAAATATGAAAGAATAACCTTCTCAAGGAATGAAGCTGGAACAACTGGTTACCCATTTGGAAAAAACATAACCTTGATCCTTCCTCACACTATATACAAAAATTTACTCAAATGGATCACATAACTAAACTGACACCATACAATATTAAGCAATAATAGGAGAAAATCTTCATGATCATTAAGAAATCACGATTTTCCTCAATAGGCCCTAAAAAGCAAGAACCACAAAAGAAAAAACAAATTGATGAAGTGGACTTTGTAAGATTTAGCTTTTGGCCAGGTGCGGTGACTCGTGCTTGTAATCCCAGCCGAGGGGATAACTGGGAGGCCGAGGTGGGCTGCTGATAATGGGGAGGCTGAGGTGGGCGGGTCACCTGAGGTCAGGAGTTCGAGATCAGCCTGGCCAACATGGTGAAACCCCATCGCTACTAAAAAAAAAATTGAAAAATCAGCCAGGCATGATGGTACTCACCTATCATCCCGGCCACTTGAGAGGCTGAGGCAAGAGAATCACTTGAACCTGGGAGGTGGAGGCTGCCGTGAGCTGAGATTGCACCACTGCCCTCCAGCCTGGGTGACAGAGTGAGCGAGACTCTGTCTCAAAGGAAAAAAAAAGATGTAGCTTTTTTATATATCATAAAAAGTTTAAAAATTAGCACAGACTATCTTCATGGAAATGAGGGTAGTATTAATAGCTACTTCGAAGGGGTGTTGTAAGTGTGAAGGGCACAAGCGAGAGGCCTCGACAATGTTGTCCATGCTTCCTGGGGCTATATAGCACATTTCAATTAAGATGCATACATTTTAGATTCAATTCCCCCATCCTTTACGATGCTTTTATGGTATTGATAGCTTTAAACATTACGTATCTCGTTTTTTAATTGTATGTTTAGAAAGGCTGGGGGTTTACAACTCAGTATTTTTCACAGTCCTGTTTATGAGAGCTTATTAGTCAAAGGGAAGCAAGAAACATTCTTCATAATCTTGTAAACATGAATATTACTTGTTACTCACATAATTACTGCCCTTGAAATCATGACTATGTTAAAAACCCACAGTGCTGCAAGGTTTGTTAAGCAGCTAATATACTTAGGCACCGTGCTAAGTGATTTGTACCTATTGTCTCATGTTTTCTTTATGGAAACCTTGAGAGGCCTGTGATATCCTAAATTTATACATAAAGAAATGGAGGGTTAACTAGGGCCACTCACTTGTAATGTGTCACCCTATATTCGATTCCACATTACCCTCATTCAATACCATACAAATTAGCCGATTAAATGCACTCAAGTTCATTCATAATCTAGATATGATCAAACAGATGTCCTGTGACCGAAGCAGTGACAATGAACCAGGCCCATTTCATTCTCACAACGTTTCAAGGTTATGTAACACACCCATTTCTTCTTGAAAAATCTTCGGCATGCGAAAATCTCTGAAATATCTTTGATCATAGAATCACAAAAGTAGTTAGCTAGAGGCAAAGTGAAAATATTTCCATTCAACTCCTTCCTGTTTGACGAAGTATAAGATGCCTTGCTCAAAGTCACGTTGGAGGACTAGAGGCTTAGCTTGCCAAATTCCCAGTTCTCTCCTTTTGCCGTGATTCCAACTGTCTCCATTAATATGCTAGATACAAAATCTGGGGAGGCTGAGAATGCACAGTGAATCAGAGGAAAACAGGCAACCGCACACCAAGAAGGACGGTGAGGGTGTCACAGGAGCCGATGGTGTCGAGGAGGTGGGTGAACCAGAAGGCAAAGATCACCAGCATCGGACCCGGGACAGACAGCTTATTGATTTTCTTTTTGCTTTAGTCACGATGCACGTCGGTAAATAGCAGATCGTGTCGTGGGAGCCAAGCTGGACTCTGGCAACATCAAGAAGAAGCGAAACCTTGAGGGGAAGGCAGACTCTTGGCGCAGACATCTCACATCTGACAGTCCCTCGTGGGCAGCTCTTTAGGCCAGAGGAGGTCACTAGGGCGTTTGGCCAAGTACTGCAAAGCGCCACCGTTTCCTGCCCGGAGTTTTACAGTTCTTTCTAATGTTCACATTTAGATGAGAGGAACAAGGAAGCTTGGTTATTTCCTTCCTGGGAGGAAGCTGGTGCAGGCAGCTCCATTATCATGTAGTAGGTGGGGGGTGTAAGCACCCATGGGTGGTCTCTGCCTATGGCCGAGCTTCTGCTGAGAAAAACCTATTCGGAGTTCTGTTAAGTTCACAGGTGTTGACTTCAAGACAGCCAGGCGCAACTAAATTACAAACTATAAATGTCACCCAAACATTTTTAGTGCCTCGAATCATCAGATGATGAAAGGGGTCGTGGGCTCCGATCACCAGGAAGATCTAAGGCTACTGTTATAAAATGACCAAGGAAAGCATATGTTTGGCTCCTAAACGATCTGCATGGAAGCCTCTTGGCCAGCGTTGGTGGCAAATGAACCAAAGCAGCAACTTCACCCAGAGAAAGGCCTGCTAACTTAACTGGGAATGAAACTGTGTCAGTCCACCCGAAGTTCACCTGTATCAGCAGAGGCCCCGGGATAGAGGAAATATAAAATCCATGGTAGAAAAAGAAAATAAGTATCTGTTTAGGCCTAGAAACCAGCTGTGGTAGTGAGGATTCTAATTAATATCACACATCTTCTTATACATTTCATCCAGGAAAAAAAAAAAAAAAGGTAGCCTGCCAGAATCCGGAAAAATCTCCTCCCAGAACTAATATAAGTAGATCAAAGTGCCCCCAGGAGGCGGATTGTAGCAGACACAGGGTTGCGTTGCCCACACCTAATCCCCTTGGGACTAGCACAACCCTGGTCTCAGCTGCCCGCAGGTTAACAGCCAATAACTCAAAACCTGCTTGCCCTTCCTAGCATTTGCACTTGGCTGAAGAGAGCCACAGCCTCATCAGTGAGTGGGAGATAAGAGGGCAGAATGGCTGGGAGGACCAGCGGAGGCCTTGGTTGTCACTGCTCAGCAGCTGGATTACTCCTATGCCCACCCGGCTTCCTTTAATTCCAGAGGGATCGATTCTGACAGTCACTCACTGTGTACTCCCTGTGTGCAGCTTAGGAAGCTAACCTGTGACCTTGACTCTCTGCCATGCCTGTCATGCTTTGCTGTAGTTTTGTGCTTACAGCTGGGATAATTATTCTTCAGCTTTTATGATGCTTTTTAGGCAAATATATGGGCAATAGATTTTTCCCAATTAGTTAATGTGAAAATGCCTGTACATTGCTGTACATTGTGGGACATATTCTCCCAGGGAAAAAATTCTAGAATAGGACATTTTTTTTCCTCTTCTTTTGACACTTTAAATACATGCTCACTTTGCTTTTTGTTTTTAATTACTCACATGATTAAATCAGCTAGAAGGTTATTATTGTTTTTTTGAAGGTAATACGCCCCTCACTTTACTCCCCCTGCCTCTGAATGCTCTTATCATTTTCATTGTTTTTTAAATTGTTTACATGTGATTTGCTTAGGTGAACCTCTCTTTGTAAATTTCCCCCCTTGGGATTCTTAAATATGATTGAATCCTGTCAGTTAAAAATGGTTAGTATTTCTTCAATTTTTTTTCTTTTGAAATGTCTTACTTCATGCCTTGTATATCTTTTCAACATATTTCATGAGTTTTTTATAGTTTTCTTTTATTCTATTTTCTATCATTTTTGGTCTCTGCCTTAAATTTAGATATTTTCTACAGGCTTTCTGCTATTCCAAATCTGACATTATATATACCAAATACTTACTTTTACTGTTTGAATTTTTCATTTCTAACTTTTTGTTTTGACACATTTTCATGTAATAAGTCTTTGTTGAGAATTTCCTTCCTTTTCTCTATTTTTTGGAATATATTAATTATAATTATTTTAAAATTCCTGTCTGGAAAGTCTAATTGTTGTTTTGAATTTTCCTTTTTTTTCCATATATTTGGTGGGTGACACTTGATCTTTGTTTTTGCCATATATTATAATTTATTGATTGGATGATGGACTTACAAATGAAACAAAGTTGGGAATCTTGATGATACTTACTTCCTGAAAAGATGCTTAAATTTTGTCAGGCAGGTCATGTTGCAGCAAGTAAGCTTTATTCTCCCAAGAATGGTTCTAGGTTTTATTGATCTATTTCAGTTTTGTGTTTAATTCTAGAGAATGATCCTGACTCCTAAAGCTAAGCCTTTTTTTTTTTTTTTGGGATATCAGAGAAATCCCAGGGTTTTATTAAGGCCCTTCTGGGCAATATTTGAATTCCAATTTTTATCTCCCCAGCACTGAATGACTGCTGCTAGCTCTGCTCCTTAGATTATATTTTGTGTGTATTCCATGGAGTTTTCCCAGTGCAGTGCATGAAGAATTTTGGGGATATTCAATGAGAATACAAATAAGAATATTTGTAGGGAGATTTGAGGACTTCTTTCTATGTGATTTTCTCTCTTCCAAGAGTTTGTCTTTTATAGTTCTGCTGTCTGGTGGTCTTGGAATTTGTTCTCTGACACTTAAGATTATTAAATCCACTGAAATTGGTATTTAGTACTTAGAGATATATTCCCTGCCAGGCATAGTAGAAAATGCCCTCAGAAAAAAGTCAAGAGTAATGTGTTGCTCACCTGTATATTTTCCTGATCTCTCATAAAATGGCCCCTCAGGTACTGTTTGAGTTGGTTGTTCTTCAATGCAAACATATAACCATATATATCATACATGTATGTATGTGTATATGTGTAGTTGGCCCTTCATATCCCTCCACAGTTCCACATTCATAGATTCAATCTACTGTGTATTAAAAATATTTTTAAAATATTGCATCTGTACTGAACATGTACAGACTTTTTTTTTTCCTACAATTTTCCCCCAGAAAACACAGTATAACAAGTGTTTATATTTACATTGTCTTGGTTTTATATGTAGTCTAGAGATGATTTAACGCGCGTAGAAAAATGTACAGAGGTTATGTGCAACCATACACCACTTTATTTCAGGGACTTGAGCCTCTGCAGATTCTGGTATCCTTAGGAGGTCCTGGAAACAATCCTCCACAGATACCAAGGGAGGACTACACTGATAATTCTTTTTAGTGGGAGAGTTTATCTAATCCAGTTTGTAAGCTGGATCTCTGCCTTTGCTGTTAACTTTATTCTTTTATCTTTTACCTCAATGTGGCTTACACTTCAGTGAACTGAAATTTTTGTTATTCTCTGAACACTGCTCTTTTCTTTCTTTCCTTTCTCTCTTTTTTTTTTTTTGAGATGGAGTTTCACTCTTGTTGCCCAGGCTGGAGTGCGATGGCATGATCTCCGCTCACTACAACCTCTGCCTCCCAGGTTCAGGCGATTCTCCTGCTTCGGCCTCCTGAGTAGCTGGGATTACAGGTGTGCACCACCATGTGTGGCTAATTTTTGTATTTTTAGTAGAGAGGGGGTTTTACCATGTTGGCTGGGCTGGCCTCAAGCTCCTGACCTCAGGTGATCCACTCACCTCGGCCTCCCAAAGTGCTGGGTTTACAGGTGTGAGCCACTGTGCCTGGCCCGCCTGTTTCTTTTCTTTCACCAAGATGAATTGGTTGATTTTCTAATATGATACCTACAATTTCTGTTGACTGCTTCCATAGAGGATTTTCATCTTCTATTATAATCAGATGCTTATTTTTCTGACTTCTTCTCTAGATTGTGAGCTTCTTTTGTACATTTCAATATCTTCAGAGCCTACTAGTATAGTGCCTGACACATGACATGTATGAGGTCATTTTGTAGCGGGTTTATCAACAAATATTTTTGCTTCTGTCCCTACAGATTTTGTCTTCAAAGAGATTGCTTGAAAGAGGTGATCTCTGAGCCCTATTATTCACTGAAGAGAAGGGCTTGATGAGATGGGAAGTCTATTGGTCACTATCAGTCTGGGGAATTTCCCAATAGGCAACAGGCATGAATCCCAGGCTTTCATGTTAGTTGAATTATTTGGACATATTAAGTACAGTAAGATTACTTAATCCCAATTCCACCTTCCCTCCTTAATTCACATGTCCTCCCCACCTCACCTGTACATCCTCATAAAATGCAACATATTCATTCTACCCTGACTGTTACTATTTAGCCTTACATATTTCTCCTTTTCCCCATATTTGGGGAAATTCAATGTATCCTTCAAGGGTCAGGCTATATTTCCGCCATTTCATGAAATTTCCCTAACCACTCCATGCCTCACTGCTTCCTTGTGTCTCTGAATATTGTTAGGCTTTCTGAGATTCATACTATTATTAGCCAATTTTTTCTGTGGATTTAATTTTGTCCCCATAATAGATGCTGCTTAAGGAGAGATAGCAGGTGTTTTATCTTCCTCTTATTTTTTCAACACTCAATAAATCAGTACATTGGTGAGCTTACAAGGGAATCCCAAGAAATACTGTCCAATTAAATGTTTAGTCATATGTCTTTCCTGGCTGGGAATGTTGCCATTATATTTCCTAATAAAACATTTCCCCTACTTTAAGCAATATTATCATAAGAGCTTAATAACTTTGACCTTATCCAGTTTTCCATACCTTTACTATTTTATTTACTTAGTGATCTTATATTGAATTTAAATTCTATCAACACTACTCACCAATGTACACTTAGCCTCATCCCAGACATGAAATCATTAGTTAAATGCCCTACTTAAGCTTTATTTCTTCCTGATATCAGTAAAAATGGTTATTTTAAATAATTCTTTCTGTACCACCTCAATTCTCCTGCATATCACTATGGCTATACAGTCCATATGGGGATTAAGGCAGTCTTATGTTCATTCTACTCTGTCTTCTTGAGCTGAAGAAATACATTGTACTGTAATTAGACAACATTCCTGGTGTGAGGCAGTTTGGGTAATGAACCCAAGCTCCACTACTTACCTTTTGTTCCAACTCTGCCAAGCAGTAGTGGAAAGAGTATTCAGTTATGCATCAAATCAGGTCTGTCTGCAAGTGATCCTCAGAAATATATTTAATTTCTTTAAAGCTCAAGTTTCTCATCTGAGAAAAATGTGTGAATATTAATATGTGCCTGCTGGGGTTTGTGTGATGATTAAGCAAGAACAGAAATCAAATGTTCTTGTTATTCCTACCAAAGGAAATACTCAGTAACAATATGGCATTCTTTTTATTATTTTAATGTTATTATTATACTTATTATTATATCAGTACCACTATTTACAATGGACCCAAGTAACTGGACCAACTCCAGATATTTCACTTCTTGGCAACTTCTAGAGAATTCAGAGAGTATTGCCTGCTGACTCACTCTGGCCTGGCATCTGGGACTCCAGCTCTACTGGCTGCCTGTGGAGGCAGCTGTTTCCCACAAAGGCAAGTCTTTTCTCAGGGAACCATGAGAGCAGAGAAACACAAAACAGAAACTGAAAGAAATAATTCTGTTTGTAAATTTGTTCTCTGAGATGAATATTTGCTAAGAATGGAAAAAGATATATAGTAGATTAAGGAAACACATATTAGGTTGGGCCGGTGATATGGCAGCGCCCTTTCTGTCGGGGAGAAAAGAGACGTGAATGTCAAGTAGTTCACCTTCAAAGGGCAACTGAGCAGAGGTCTGATTAATTTCTTTATCAAGGCACATTTTTCTCCAGAGAAAAATTCACTGTATTCAGAGCATTAATTCCAAATCCTCCAGTTGCCACTTTTGCACTTGTTATCCATTAGGCCAGAGTTTTGAGTTTTTGATGGTTATTTATCATTGGCAAAAGGAACCCATCAGCTGCAGCAGAGAGCAAGCTCTTGCCCATGACAGTGGGGGTGATAAACATTGCTTGGCCTTTTTGCTAATTTTAATCAACAGTGAGTAGTTGCTACCCCCACATGCTGCTTGCACAAAGCACATGGAGAGGTTTTTAAGTGCTCCGGTCCATGGTGGTGGAGGTTGAGTTGATAAGGAAGCCAGGGAACAGAGAGCTCTGTAAAGTGCCCATGGTGATGATTAGGTACAAGGTGAATTGTCTTCATCCAGTGACATATAATCCAAGATAGCTTCCATGAGTATTCTCCTGTGCATGAAAATCAATTGCAAATAGATAAGCAGCTATTGCTTCTGGAAATACTGATTAAAACATTGTATTTACACATGGTATTTGGCCAGATATCTCAGTGCACTTGGGCTGCTCTAACAAAATTCTATAAATGAAGTGGTTCATAAACAACATAGGTTTATTTCTCACAGTTCTGGAGCCTGAAAAGTCTAAAATCAAAGTGCTGGGAGGCTCAGTGCTGGTGAACTTCCTGGTTCATACGTGGTTGTCTTCTTGCTGTGTTCCCACAGGGCAGAAGGAGAAGCAAGCTCTCTGGGGTCTCTTTTATGATGACATTAATCCCGTTCAAGAGGGCTCTGTCCTCATGACCTAATCACCCTCCAAATATTTCCAAATATTAAACTTCAACATATAAAGTGATGGGGGAACTATATCGACAATCTGCAGCACCAGACATTTATAGAGTACTTGGGTGAGAGGCACTAAGTGTTTAATAATGCGAGTCATCTGAGTTTTTCTTGAGGCGGAGGTCTCAAGAACACTGGAAAAGTCAGAGGACGTAAGAGAAAGGGGAAATCACATATATCTATGCTTGAGTTCCAACTCCGCATCTCATAGCTGTGAAACATTCAGCAAATGACTTCCCCTTGACGAGCTTCAGGTAACATGGACAAACTAAAGCTCAGAAATGGAAAATAATTTTTCAAATAGAGTTAATGATAATGAGAATATCTGCCTCAAGAAGCTGTTTTGAGGATCAAGTGAAAATGTGTTTGTGAAAGAGCCTGTATTAATTATTGCTGCTGTAAAAAGTCATCACAAACTTGGTGGCTTAAAACAACACAAATGTATTAAAACTTACTGTGCTGCCAGATAGAAGGCCAATGCAGTGTCAATGGGCTGAAGTCAGGCTGTTGGAAAGGCCATATTTCTTCCTGAAGGTTCCATGAGAGAACCTACTTCCTTGCCCTGTCTAACTCCTAAAGCCTATCTGCATACTTTGACTCAAGGCCCTCTTCCTCCATCTTCAAGGCTAGGAATTGTGGGTCAAATCCTTTTTCATCATGTCACTCTGAACATCTTTTCTGCTTCCTTCTTCCACATTTAAGAACTCTTGGCAGGGTGCAGTGGCTCATGTCTGTAATCCCAGCACTTTGGGAGGCTGAGGCGGGTGGATCATGACATCAGGAGATCTAGATCATCCTGGCTAACATGGTGAAACGCTGTCTCTACTGAAAATACAAAAAGTTAGCTGGGTGTAGTGGCACACACCTACAGTCCCAGCTACTCAGGAAGGTGAGATAGGAGAATTGCTTGAACCCAGGAGGCAGAGGTTGCAGTGAGCCAAGATCATGCCATTGTACTCCAGCCTGGGAGGCAGAGGGAGACTCCATCTCAAAAAAACAAAACAAAACAAAAGCAAAAAAAAAACAAACAACCCACCAAAGCTCTTGTGATTACATTGATCACATTGGGTCCACCTGGCTAAACTACGATCCTCTCCCTATCTTAAGGTACTTCACTTAATCTGATCTGCTGAGATCCTTTTGTCATGTAAGGGAGTTCAAGGATTCAAATTCAGTCATTTTTAGGGCTAACATTATTTTGTCTACTGCAGAATCATACACCTGTTGGAGCTCTGCACATGGCGCTATTGGCTTATTGGACCATGATGGGTTTTTATTGAAAAATTGTAGAGGGATGACAGCTATGTTTATCTCACTTTCACCATGGTCTTAGAAGCTTCTTCACCTTTTCCTTAGGCCTAGTCTGTTAAGAGATAGGTTAGTTCATTTATCACCATGCCTTGATAGGTCTATTTAAAATATTTTGTGTTTAAAACATTTTCCATAATATTTTGCAAGGCTGGTGTCAGGCTGCCAGATGTGAGGACGATGAGCCAAATTGAAAGTTATCAATCAAGCCTTTATTCCCGGAGATGGTGTATGTAAGAGGCCGATGAAAAAATAGGTGCCAGATCCTGAGTGTTCCACTTCTCCCCATGATATGGAACCAGGTTAGGGTTGGATGGCATGCAATGCAGATGAAGGAGTAGTGTCACTGCTGAGATGCCATGAAGAAAAGGCTTTCACTTTTTTCTGGACCCGGGGCCAGACGAAGGGATTGGGAGAAAAGTAGGAGTGGAAATGTATTTTATTTTCAACTGTCAAATAACATTCATTAGATTTATGGGGTATGATGTGATGTTGCAAAACATGTATACGTCATGGAATGTTCCAATCAGTTTAATTAACATATTCATACCTTAAATACTTATCTCTTTTTTTGGTGGTGATAACATTTAAAATCTGTTCTTTTAGTTGTTTTGAAATATATAATACATTATTATTATTATTTTTTGAGATGGAGTTTCACTCTTGTTGCCCAGGCTGGAGTACAATGTCATAATCTTGGCCCACTGCAACCTCTGCCTCCCAGGTTCAAGCGATTCTCCTGCCTCAGTCTCCTGAGTAGCTGGGATTACAGGCATGTGCCACAACACCCAGCTAATTTTTGTATATTTAGTGGAGACAGGGTTTCTCCATGTTAGTCAGGCTAGTTTTGAACTCCTGACCTCAGGTGATCTGCTCACCTCAGCCTCCCAAAGTTGCTGTGATTATAGGCGTGAGCCACCGCGCCCAGCAATATACGCTATTATTAACAATAGTTACCATGTTGCACAATAGAACACCAGAACTTACTGCTGCCAGCTAAGCGAAACTTTGTACCCTTTGACTAACTTCTCTCTTTCCCAGTTCACACACCCCACCAAAGCCCCTGGGAACCACCATTCTACTTTACTTCCACGAGTTCAGCAGTTTCAGTTTTCACATGTAAGTGAGATTATGCAGCATTTGCCTCTGTGCCTGGCTTATCTGACTTACATCGTGCCCTCTAGGTTTATCCATGTTGCTGCAAATGACAGAATTTCCTGTTTTTAAGAGGCCGCATGGTATTCCACTGTGTTCAATACCAATGAAAAAAAATCCATCTGTTGATACTCATTTCTTGGGTGCCCAGATGCAACATATACAGTGTTTTCAATATTCTTTTGAAGACCATTTTTTTCTGACTATGCATACCTTTGCTCACAAAATGAATTTATTTTATAACTTTTAACACATACTCAATGTTGATTTATTTGTTTCCTTATCTTGGCTATTTTGAGTACTGCTGTAATGAGCAAGGGAGGGCAGATATCTCTTCTACATACTGATTTTAATTCCTTCGGATATACATCCAGTATTGGAATTTCTGGACCCTATCTTAATTCTAACTTTTTAAAAAGACTTCTATACTATTTTCTGAAAAGATTATACTAATTAATAGTACCATCCAGTGTATAAAGGTGCCCTTTTCTCCACAAGAAGTGAAAAAATTTTGAGTCAGAATGAAGAAAAGTTATAGCCCCTGATAGAGAGGCCTTGGGAGAGGCTCCTGTGAAGTACTTAGAGCCTCCAATACGGAAGCCTCTAAATGGACTTGACTGAGCCTGAGTCTTTGATTGCAGTTTCCTTCCGAGAACTGCAGTACACTGACTATGGACTAGGTCTTATTTGGGGCTTCCCTCCTAAGGCCTGTCAGGCAAAGCCCTGTAATTGCCTATGGTAAGGACTGGAATATCACACATAGGATTTTGGCCTGGAACCAGACTCAGTAGCTGGGATGCATTAAAAAACAAAGAAATAGGCCAGGTATGGTGGTTCACATCTGTAATCCGGCACTTTGGGAGGCACAGGCGGGCGGATCACGAGTTTGAGAGATGGAGACCATGCTGGCCAACATGGTGAAATCCTGTCTCTACTAGAAATACAAAAATTAGCTGGGTGTGGTGGCTCACACCTGTAGTTCCAGCTACTCGGGAGGCTGAGTCAGGAGAATCACCTGAACCTGGGAGGCAGAGGTTGCAGTGAGCTGAGATCGTGCCATTGCACTCTAGCCTGGTGACAGAGCGAGACTCAGTCTCAAAAAAACCAAAAACCAAAACCAAAGAAAATATTAATTGACCACAGAGTAATTGCTATAACACTTTGCAGTCGTAAAATAGGTACTTTCTTATGGAAAAAAGCATTACTCATTTGTGGGTAGAAATGACACTTAGACTTCCAGGAAGTGATGTGTAGAAGTAAACATGTTTGTCATGAAATGTTACGTACTGACCTTTCCACATGCAATTTGCATAAAACTGCTATAGAATCAGGCCTGGAATTAGAACTTGAGTCCTAAAACCCAAATCCAGATTTTTGCCTGTGAATTTAGGCTGCTTTTTGGTAACTGAAGTGAAGAAAGTTTTCTTTTTTTCCCCCCTAGTTTAATGTATGAGGTAGAAGAAAAATCCAGGAATCTTTCAGTCTATACATATAGTTGATTTCAGTAGGATATATAGATTTTAGCCTAGAGAAAAATGAAGCTGAGGCTAGACAACCTTTTATGATCATTTTCTTCATTCCCATTTAGCTGAAGCTGGAACATTTCTGGGAGCACATCTTCCATGACTTTGTCCAGGTGGGTTTTAAATAATTCAGATGATTGCCCTCTTACTCCACCATGTAATGAAGCTATTAAGGAGTTCTTGACATGATATTCTTATGTTCAATTCTGGAGAAATTTTCTTTTAGTCAATTTAACTTCAATAAGGAGAGATCAATAAGTATAAAAATTAAAAAGCAAGAAAAGACAGTGGTGGCTTTAAAAGAACAGGGTAAGGAAGTGGCATTTTGTTTGTTTGGTTTTGTTTTGGCTGGAGGGAGGAAGGAAGGTAGACAGGTGGTGCCAGGACAGATTAAAGGAAAGGATGAGTTGAGGAGAGAGGGACATAAAACATGTCTCTCCAAATGGATTTGAGGAGGCACTAGCCGCCAAGAATCAATAGCAAATTCTCTGTCTAATTTCTTCACTCTCCGTGTGAAATGAACCTCAAGGTGCTGATTTTGGTAATTTCTGTGGATGTAGTGGAGTCTCAGGTTGTTAACTTCAAATTGATATTTAACCATTTAAAAATCCATTTGTACCCATGTTAATCTGCATAACAAAAACCGGAACATTAGCACTGGAGAGTTTGGGGAATGGAGCAAGAAAGGTAGTTTTGAAAGAGATTTATCCCTTCCAAATTTAAAACTGTAATATATCTGTTGCTTTCTTCACTGACAACCACTTCACTCCCCTCCTCCAACCCTGAAAACACCCTCTGGTCCTCAGTTTCGAAACTCTGAGTTCTCAAGGTACTACATTTCTACACCGGATAGGAAGCTGGCAGGTAGCAGTCAAGAAGGCTCTGTCATTTCCAGAGATTACAAAAAGCGGCAGATTCTTCCCCACTCTACCTGTTAGGGTGGTGGGAAAGCAGAGTTTCCAGGTGGGTGCCACGAAGGTAAAGGCATCTGATGGCATTCTTAGCATTTGTTTGTAAAAATATACTCAGGCGTAGGAGTGATGTTCAAAGAAATATTTATCTGTATCACCCTGAAGCTGCAACGTTTTAAGCGGCATCAAGACTTGTATCCTCTTATATCGGTTTGATGCCATAGTCTTGTTAACAGTGGAAGGCATCCAGGTTCTTGTCATCTTGAACAAAGAATTGAACACAATGCATAAACCAAGCAAGGAAGGAATGAAGGGACTTACTGAAAATGAAAAGACACTCCACAGTGTGGGAGTGGGTCCAAGCATAGGAACTTAATAAAAGTCCCTTTACAGAATGTTTGGAAATATTAATACCCCCTAGAGCATTGCATTGGTTACTTGGGGTATGCCTTATATAAATGGAGAGGATGAAGTAAAGTTACAAAGTTATTTACTTGGCCTATACCCTATGGAGAGGATATTTCCTGTCATAGCTGAAGTGTGATTGATTGGCCTTAGTTCCCTGCCTCCAGACCCTATTTTCCTGCCTCAGTTTTGAGACCCCCAAGATATTACTCTCTTGTTAACCCTCCCTCCATCTCCTAGCACAACTAATGTAGTTTTTGGAATAAAATTCAATATCTTTAACACCAGACCCTGACTCATCTGGTCCTTGCTTGTCCGTCCAGCCTCGTCTCTGGCCATGTTCCCTGCATCCTGTCCACGCTGGCCATGACCAAAGTCCTAAAGAGTGGTACAAACCTGGAAACCATCATTCTCAGCAAACTGACACAAGAACAGAAAATCAAACGCTGCATATTCTCACTCATAGGCGGGTGTTGAACAATGAGAACACATGGACACAGAGAGGAGAGCATCACACACTGGGGTCTGTGGTGGAGAACTAGGGGAGGGACAGCAGGGGGTGGGGATTTGGGGAGGGATAACATGGGGAGAAATGCCAGATACAGGTGATGGGGAGGAAGGCAGCAAACCACACTGCTGTGTGTGTACCTATGCAACCATCTTGCATATTCTTCACATGTACCCCAAAACCTAAAACACAATTATATATATATATAAAAGAGTGGCACATGCCTCCACACCTCAGAGGCCTCCACACCTCAGAGGCCTCCACATACTGTAGTTTCCTTGGATTTTACTGTGTTCTCCAATATCATCCTCTTTCTCCAAGGAAACTCCACTTTTTGTATTATTTCTTAATTATCACATCCTTAGAGAAAAGTTCTCTGACCACCCTTACTCCCATACTAGATCGGTTTTTCTGTCATGAGTTCTCATAAGATCTCGTACGTTTTCCCCCAAAGCAATTATAGTTCATCACACTATTGCATAGTTAAACATGCAGATGTATCTTTTCCTACTGGAAAGAAAACTTTGCAAAGACAGAACCCTGTCTATTTCACTCTGTGGTACCACTGGTCCTTAGGGCAGTGCTGCTACAGAGTACGACATGTACAGCTCTTTGTCAGATTAGTAACTGTATGTTACAACCATATCTGAGAATGACTGGAGAGCAACTGTCCAAATTCAAAGACCTTTATGGGACCATTAAAAATAATTGAATTGAGAAAACAAAGCATTTTCCATGTGGAAATATGTTTTCTGCCTTTTTAAGTCATCAAAGAAATATTCCAACTGTGTGCAAGTATATTGCTATAATTCCCATTTATACAACAGAACACCCACACTACACTTCAAACACAGAATATCTATACTTAATAATTTCCTTTTCTATTGTGGATTGTGGAAATTTTCTCTTATGTTTCTGTATCTTTTCATATATGTGTCCATGTGTGTTTGTATTTATGTATGTGTGTGTGTACTTATTTCTAATTCAATCTGCAAACTGACTGAAAAGCATAAATTTGCATTTTACAGCAGAAAGTGCATTGTTAAGTGAAATCTATTCAGTGGTATGATGGAGCCAGGTTATATTGTCTTGTGAAAACCGATTATGTGCTCTGACCAACTTGGTTCAATCATGTCATATATGCAATGTGAAGTCAGAAATGGTGGGAGTATTTACACCATGGAAATTGGCCAACACTAGAAATCAGGCCTATTTTTTGTTGTTGAGTCTGTTGCTAAGCATTTATCAGCAAAAAATGGTTGTAATACTAGTTAAGGATAGCAATAATTTCCTATATCTTGAGAAAATTAATAGTTTCTCAGCATAGTCTACAGTTAGTGGATTGCTAACTGTGATATAACAAGAGATTCAAATTCATGTAGATGTATAGACTAGATTAGATGAGTGAAGGTATTCCCTTATATAGATATGCTACATTTCTTCACATTCAGAAAGTGAATCATTCAAAGATGTGAATACAGAGAACTGATAAATTTAAAATTCAGCATTTATAGGTGTCAGTTTTAAAAAGCAATGTAGTAATTTTAGGAGGAGAAATCTATTCCAGAGTTACTGCTGGGATGAAAGGACATGGGCATTTGTAAAAATATGTGGGAGTAAAAAATATCTGATGGGCTTTTTTGAAGAAAGACTCAGGAACTTGAAAATTACGTTAGCAGAAACATAAAAATTGCTTAAAATAGCTATTGTACTAATTCTGCATTGGTGAAGAGCATTCCACACAAAGTGGTAGAGACAATTGAAAACAATGAATCTGTTTCAGAAATAGGGTTTTATAATCACAATTTTTAGAAAATTTATGAGTTGAAATTGAAAGTTTAGCCAAGCATGGCACTGTAACAACCTAAACTGAACTGCCAAACATCCAATAAAAGATGACCAGAGATGAAGTACAGAGCTCACCCCAAATCTGTGGGATCTAGGGGGATTGATCCCAATCTCATTTCCTGTGATGTCCTCAACCCTCATGATTTCCCTTCACCTAGACTCTCATTGCCTGTTTTACCCAAAAGGCAATGAGATTCTGATGCTTCTGGTAGTCTTCATCTTTAGCCATTCTCTTTACTATCTTTGTGCATAGCGTAAAACATGGCTGAAAGATATGTCAAGTGTGAAAACAGTCATTCTCTGCATTGAAATCACATTTCATTATTCTCACCTCCAGTACTAATAATCTCCAGGTACATCCTACCAACACTTTTTTAAAAAAAATATTTTGGTCCTAATGCTGAACAGCTTTAAAATTTCAGGCCTGGCTAATATATGCAGATACCCTCTCATGGGATGTTAAAGCAACCACAGTATATCTCTGCTGGGACTAACTAAGACAATGGGATATTTTTTTCTTTAAATCAAATAGTAGTTCTCAGCCATGTAGGTTGTCCAGCTTTGTTCACTGCTGTGTGTTTAAACTAAGCTTGTTTTTGAGTCATACTGTTAGTTGCCTGCTTAGTGTTCCTGGGTCCTAAGGTTTGTGGGGGTTCTGAGAGGACATCTGTCTTCTCTCATTGAACTCTGTGGTGGATCCTTCAAAGACTATTGATTTTTAAGGTATTTGATTTTTACAGATTGATTTAGTTCACACTGATTTCTGAAATCCACTCAGAGTTATTTGTGTTTTTGCCTTCCGCTTGTGAAACCCTAGTTTTAATATATAAGCACATAATCTGGAGCTAAGAATAAGTAGAAAAAATAGACCCTTTTTCATTTCATTATTATTATTACATTTATTTTTGTTGTGGTGGTTTTAGCTAAACAATTAGCAGGGAGCTAACCAGAAAAACTTGTGATTTTGTTTTATACATTAGGTTGGCTGGCAAAGTGAAATGAGGTCTAGAATAGAGTCTAATTCTGTGTCGCTACCACCTTGCTGAATGACTTTGAGCAAGTTATTTCATCCCTTCACGTGTCTCTTTCTTCATCTGTGAAATAAATAACTTGAAATCTCTTTTTTACTCTAATATTCTAAGAAGACATAGCACAGAAGCCAGGATACCTTAGAGAGTCTGGAGAGGGAGAGAGTTTCTCTAGTCCGATGAATACTTGTGTAAGACTGAAGGAAAGATCAATAGATATTAACTGTCAAAAGCTTATGCCTTTATTTTCTCCTAAAAAAGTGTATCATCCGTACTGTATCCATATATAATGTTACTGCAATGGGGCAAGATAAGAGAAAACAGCAGGGGACATAAAAATAAATCTTACTATTTGTCAGACACTGTGCTGAATGCTTTGCCCAAATCATCTTATAATCCAATAGCTTCATGAGATAGGATTATTATCTCCACCTTACACATGAGCCTTAAAGAGGTTAAGTAATTTGCTTAATGTCAGATCATCAGTAAATTATGCATTTTGTGTTCCAATCCAACTCACTCTGATGTAAATAACATTGCCACCCCAAGAGGGAAGGAGACTGGTGCCACCCGATATTTTTTGTTAAGTGGCTGGATGTAACACTTGGATAAGCTGATTCTGGAAAACTCTATAGTCCAATTCTATAGATTCTGGAGAACTCTATAGTCTGTCTCAGTACAGACTGTAGGAGATTTTGTTCTGGGAAGAAACCTGGAACTTTGTATCTTTCAGTAGTGTAGCTCTCTGACTAAACAAGAAAAATAAATCTTGCTCATATCATACTACTGCTGTTTGTCCCTTGGGAGAGACAGCATCTCTGCCATGTTCACCAGCAGTGTCTCCAAGGCCATGATCCTTCAACTCATCATTCAGTTTTCTGAGGAAGTGGAGAGTGGTTGAAGTTGATTGATTGAGTGGCCCCGTGCTTAGCAAGCAACAAAGCAATTTTACCCCCAAACCATGTTGTATACTCAGCTCATTGCTAACTGCAAAGACATTTATATATAAAGTAAACTCACTGTGCTATTGGTTCTTTGGCTTATTGTTCTTCTTTGTGCATTAAAATGACAATATACTGGAGTTTATGTGCTTACTCTGAACCCAGAAAGAAGATACAGTGTATACTTAGGTAATCTTTAATTATCTACCAGGAGGGTATGCATGATTTGAGTTGTCTGTGAAACAATGGAGTATGTTAAGCTATCCGCCTAATTTTGGAGTGGTCTTCAATGACTAGTCAACCTTTGCTAATGTGATGAAGGCATAGATTCTCCATGTCAGCCAAATCACTCAAAGTTACGTCCTCTAGAACTTCTAAGCTAAAAGTGACGTGAGGAACACTCTAGTCCAGTTTTACACTGGCCAGGGCTGAGATGTTGTGCCCAGTGAGAATCTAATACAGGACTTTGACCTCAGTAAAAGATATCCTTCTGAATTCACTGGTAATTAGTTTTAAATTATAAGAAAACTCTGGAGCTAGTTTAAGAATAAAATTAAAATGTACTTAAAGGTTAAGAGAAGGTCTCAGTGAGGCAGAAGACAGCTTCTGAGTCTCAGGAAGGAATGGAAGCAGAAAAGGGAAAGATTTTAGGCAAGTAGGGAGCTCCTTGTGTCTCTCGTATTTCTTCTTTATATGATCATTTTGCCTTTCTCTGGAGACTAACTTTTCCCCTAGACTCACACTTAATAACATGGTAGAAAAGTCCGTTCTTTGTCTGTATAGATTAAGAGCAGTTGTTCAATGTCAATGGAAGTTTTTTGATTGGCCCAACTTGTATTGGACGTTATGATAGATTAAATGATTGGTTCTGATTTGTCATTTCTGTATAGAAGAACAATAACATTCACACTCTTGTTATGCCTTTATGTTGGGTGTATACTATCCTTTGGGCATTGGCATGTGATTCACTTTGCTTTGGCTAATGGCCTTTATATGGATATGACAGCAGCAGAAGTAAACTGCTCAGCAGGTTGTCCTTTTATGCTCCGGTGATCTGCCATTAGAAGAATGTACTCTATATTGCTAGTGTCCTTCAGTCTGGACCTCAGAATAAACATACATGGAGTAGACATAAACCAAATCTGCAACCTGGAACTAAGCCAGTTTAGATAACCCAGACTAAAGTCATTTTGCAGACCCATAAAACATGAATAAGTGCTTGTTGTTGCAATCTTTTGACACTTTGGCATGTTGTAGTATGCAATGTTATTGTGCAATAGTTAACTGATATAGAAATTGGTACTGAAAGTGAAGTGTTAACAGATGTCTAAAATCTTGTCTTTAGGACTGATGGTAATCAGTGAGGAAACACTGATAGGAAACTGGGAAAGCAGCAATCCATTTTATGTGGTGGCAGCGTATTTGGTAAATCTGTCTCTCACCTGTGGTAAATTGGAAGACAGAAAATATTCTTAATAAAGTTGAACATTCTGCCAGGTGGTTTGGAAGCTTAATATTGAAAATGTTACTTGATAGCTACTAGGTGAATTTAATAAATTACATTAAGAAAAAGCTGAAATCAGAAAAATAGATTTGTAAATATAAGTGATAAGGAATATATACAGTCCATATATTCTAAGATTTACAAAGTTAAAAAATAAATCTATCATTTCAAATATTTGGCCATTAAAAAACAAAGTTTTAGGATGAATTCCAAATTCTGGACATTGTCTTTAAGACATAGCATAAGAGCAAAGAAAGTTCATGATGTGGTTGTCATATTCTTTGTTAAGAACTTCTGGAATGATTAAGAAGATACAATGCTATACTTTTGGCTAAGAAAAAACATTCAGAAGTATAAAGGGCATGACAACATAGAAGCATGATAAACCCAATGTTTTCTTAATTGCAGATTTAAAACTTTTCTATACAGACAGAAAATGGGAATCTCAAAATTACAAATAGCCAAAGGATTTCAAGTGATGTATAAAGGTTCTTTATTTACCAGCTTTCTCCAGTCTTGCTTCCATCAGGTTTGACCTGTGTTTCTCTGACCAGAAAACCTGAAGAAACAGCTGGATTTCTTGTCCTAAGCTACCTAGCCAAAATCTACACCTTGTCTGATGTGTCTTTCTCTTCAGTGTGAATAGATGATAATACAGTGAGACAGAGAACAGCTGAGATGAGTCACCTACAAGCTTTTAAGAAAGAGATGCCAGACAGAGGAGACAGAATGCCTCAGCATTTTATTGTGTTCATGAAAATTGTCAGAACACCTAGAAAGACATTTAAATAACAGTGAGTTCTGGTCAACAAAATGAAAAACAAAAGAAATGTGAGTATCTTTCTTTTCCTTTCTCTTTAATCATTAATTTTGAAACACAAAGAAGCATATAGCATTATTGAGAAGAGTCTCACCAAAGTTTTATTTTTCCAAGTCAATTCCACACCTGATAAAGACATGCTTGGGGACAAGAGCAAGCTGGGTATAGAGAATAAGCAACAGAATGCTCATGTCTTTATGCCAAGGCTCCACTGGCTTGTAACTCAGACAAAAGTTAGATGCCAAGGGGATTCTGCTGGCTCCATCTATAGATACTGGGTAGATGTCAATGCTTAGATCTTAGTGTAGGTATACATATTCCTTTTATCTCTCAAGAGGAAAAAATGGGAATCATTAAGATAATCATAATGAAAATGGTTAGTCACATACAGCGTGCTAGACTTGGAGTCAAAAGACTTCTTTATCCAGTCTATCACTGATGGGCATTTGGGTTGGTTCCAAGTCTTTGCTATTATAAATAGTACTGCAATAAACATATGTCTGCATATGTATTTATAGTAGAATGATTTATAATCCTTTGGGTATATACCCAGTAATGGGATTGCTGGGTCAAATGGTATTTTTGGTTCTAGATCCTTGAGGAATCGCCACACTGTCTTCCATAGTGGTTGAACTAATTTACACTCCCACCAACAGTGTAAAAGCATTCCTATTTCTCCACATCCTCTCCAGCATCTGTTCTTTCCTGACTTTTTAATGATCACCATTCTAACTGGGGTAAGATGATATCTCCTTGTGGTTTTGATTTGCATTTCTCTAATCAGCAGTGATGATGAGCTTTTTTTCGTATGTTTGTTGGCTGCATAAATGTCTTCTTTTGAGAACTGTCTGTTCATATCCTTCACTCACCTTTTGATGGGGTTATTTTTTCTCGTGAATTTGTTTAAGCTTCCTTTGCACTTCCTGGGTGAGGCGACACCCTACCCTGCTTCTGCTCACTCTCCGTGGGCTGTACCCACTGTCTAACCAGTCCCAATGAGATGAACTGTGTACTTCAGTTGGAGACACAGAAATCACCCGCCTTCTGCATTGGTCCCACTGGGAGCTGCACACCAGAGCTGTTCTTATTTAGCCATCTTGCTTCAATCTTCCCATTTGTTCTTTTGTGCAGATTAAGTTCAATTAATCTTTGTTGACTTTCTGTCTGGAAGATCTGTCCAATGCAGAGAGAAGGGTATTGGAGTCTTCAGCTATTATTTTATTGGGGTCTACTTCTCTTTTTAACTCTAATAATATTTGCTTTATATATCTGGGTGCTCCAGTGTTGGTGCATATGTATTTAAAGTTGTTATATCCTCTTGCTGAATCAACCCCTTTATCACAATATAGTGACCTTCTTTGTCTCTTCCTATAACATTTGGTTAAAATCTGTTTTGTCTGGTATAAGTATAGCAACTCTTGCTCTTTTTAGTTTCCATTGGTAAGGAGTATCTCTTTTCATCTCTTTAAGTCTATACGTGTTTTTATAGATCAAATGTGTATCTTGTAAGCAACAGATTATTAGGTCTTGAGATTTTTTTTTTTTAAATTAAATGTATTTAGCTACTCTGTGTGTTTTGAATGAAGAATTTAGTCCTTTTCCATTCAGTATTATTATTCATCAGGAAGGACTTAGACAAGATATTTTATTGTTTTCTTGTTACGTTGTGGTCTTCTCTGTCTTCTCTTGTTTTTCCCTGTCCTCCTTTTAGTGAAGGTGAATTTCTTTCAAGACGTGATTTAATTTCTTACTTTTTATTTTTTGTGTATTCATTTTATCTTTTTTGGTTTGAGGTTACCATGAGGCCTGCAGCTGCTATCTTATAACCCATTATTTTAAGCTAATAACAACACTGTTTGCTTAAACAAATAAATAAGCAAGCAAAAATAAAACTAATAAAAATTCTACACCTTAACTTTATCTTCCTGCTTTCTAACTTTTGCTTGTTTCTATTGATATATTATTGTACTGTGTATGTCCTAAAAATTTGGTCCTGAACCAATTTTGATCAATTCATCATATAGTCTTTCACTTAAGGTAAGAGTGGTTTATGTACCATAGTTACAGTGTTATAATATTCTGTTTTTTTCCTGTGTACTTACTTTTAGCAGTGAATTTTGAACTTGCAGATATTTTCTTATTTCTCATTAACATCTTTTCTTGCTGACTGAAGTAATCCCTCTAGAATTTCTTGTAGAACAGGTCTGGTGTTGATGCAATCCCTCAGCTTTGGTTTGTCTGGGAAAGTCATTATTTCTCCTTCATGTTTGAAGGATATTTTTGCCAGATATACTATTCTAAGATAAATATTTATTTTCTAAAAAAAAAAAAAAGTTTAAATATGTCATGCTACTCTCTCCTGGCCTGTAAGGTTATTTCCACTGAAAAGTCTACTGCCAGATATATTGATAGTCCATTGTATGTTATATGTTTCATTTCTATTGCCGCTTTTAGGATCCTTTCTTTATCCTTGCACTTTGGGAATGTGATTAATGCCTTGAAGTGGTCTTCTTTGGGTTATGCTGTTTTATAATCTTCTTGTACTTCAATATTGATATATTTCTCTAGATTTGGGAAATTCTCTGTTAATATCTATTAAAATAAAATAAACTTTCTACCACATCTCTCTCTCTCTATTTTTTATTTTTATTTTGAGATAGAGTCTCAATTTGTCACCCAGGCTGGAGTACAGTGGCACAATCTCAGCTCACTGCAACTTCTGTCTCCCAGGTTCAAGTGATTCTCCTGCCTCAGGCTCCCAAGTAGCTGGAATTACATGATTGCACCACCACACTCAACTTGTTTTAGTATTTTTAGTAGAGATGGGGTTTCGCCATGTTGGCCAGGCTGGTCTCGAACTTCTGACCTCAGGAAATCTGCCCACCTTGGCCTCCCAGAGTGCTTGGATTACAGGTGTGAGGCACCCTATTTTTTAACCTCTTCTTTTAGGCCAGTAACTTTTTGGTTTCTCCCTTTGAGGCTATATTCTAGATCCTATAGATATGCTTCATTTTTTAAAATTCTTTTTTATTTTGTCTTCTCTGACCATGTATTTTCAAACAGCCTGTCTTCAAGGTCACTAATTCTTTCTTCTGGTTGATCAATTCTGCTATTAAAAGACTCTAATGCATTCTTCATTGTGTCAATTGCAACTTTCACCTCTACAATTTCTGTTTGATTGTTTTTAATTATTTTAATCTCTTTGTTAAATTTATCTGATAGAATTCTGAATTACTTCTCTGTGTTATCTTGAATTTTTTTGAGTTTCATACTTTGAATTCTCTGTAGGAAAGGTCACATATTTCTATTTCTCCTGGATCCCTGGGCTTATTTAGTTCATTTGGTGAAGTCATGTTTTCTGGGATAGTATGGATACTTATAGATGTTTATTTGTGTCTGGGCATTGAACAGTTAGGTATTTATTGTAGTCTTTGTAGTTTGGGCTTGTTTGTACTTGTCCTTCTTGGGAAGGCTTTCAAAACAACTTCAGATATTCAAAAGAACTTCACTGTTGTTATCTAAGGAGTATCTTCTTTAGGTGCCACCTCAAACCCAGTAATTCTATGGTTCTTGCAGACTCGTGGAGGTACCACCTTGATGGCCTTTTAAGAGACCTGGAAAACTTGTATGGATTATGAGGTAGAGTCTCTTGTTCCCTACTGTTACTTTCTTCCAAACAAACAGAGTTTCTCTCTATTCTGAGCCACTTGGATCTGGGGATGGAATGATACAAGCACTCCTATGGCCACTACTACTATGTCTGTGCTTGGTCAGACCTTAGGCCAGCTTAGCACTGGGTGTCACCCAAGGCTTGCTGTAACTCCTTGGCTTCTATGTTGGCTTAAGGCCCAGGGCTCTACAATCAGCCAGTGGCAAACTCAGCCAGGCCTGTGTCCTTCTGTTCAGGAGGTGAGTTCTCTTAGGTCCTGGGTGAGTCTGGAGGTGCTGTTCAGGAGCCAGAGCCTAGAGTAAAACCCCTTAGAAGTCTATCTGTTGTTCTATTGTACTGCAGCTTGGCTGGCACTCAAAGCACAAGACACGGTCCTTCCCACTTTTCCTTCCCTTTTCCAAAGGCAGAGGAGAACACATGTACACCATGACCACAGACTCATGTGGAGTATTGCCAGACTACTGCTGATGTTCCCTTAAGGGCCAAGGGCACTTTACTCAGCTTATGTGGAATTCTGCCTGGCCTGAGACTCACCTTTCAGAACAGTGGTCTCCCCTAGTGCAGAGGAGGCCTAAAAATGCCATTTAAGAGCCCAAGTGCTGGAATCAGGGACCCCAAAAGCCTGCTTCGTGCTTTACTCACTGCGGCCAAGCTGGTACCTAAGGTGGAAGATAGGGTCCTCTTGACTTTTCACTTTTCTCAAGCAGAAGTAGTAGTTGGGAATGTGCTGAGTCTCTCACTTGAAGCCAGCAAGTCACAGAATCTCACCCAACCCCAACTTTGTACTACTTGTGTATTGCTGATGGCTATTCAGGGCCCTAGGATTCTTTAGTTAGCAGATGATGAATCCTGCCAGAACTGGGTCCTTCCCTTCAATGCAGTGGGTTCTTTTTTGGCCAAGGGTATATCTGGAAATGTTATATTGGAGCTAGGGCCTCATGACTATGACTGGTGCCCTATCCCATTGTGGCTGAACTGGTATTTAGAATTCAAGACAAAGTCATTCCCACTCTTCCCTTTTCTCCTCAAGCAGAAGGAAGGAGTCTCTTTTGGAGCCACAAGCTGTACAGCCTAGGGTTGGGACAGGGGTAATGCCAGTGTTCCCTTGTCTGCGCTGGCTGTTGTCTCAGTAGGTCACATGCCTCTCTCCCAGTTCACTGGCTTTGAACCAGTTCAGCATTAGAACTCATCTAGGAGTTATAGTCCTTGTGGCCTAGACTGCTGTTCAAGTTATCGGGGGTCCCACAGTACTTTAGCCTGCAGTTCCGAGGCTTGCAGGAACTCAAGTTCTGATCACTGGGATCAACAATTCCCATCTGGCTAGGGCGGGCTTAAATGCTTCCTCTGTGGTTGGACATCAGCTGACTTTGGTCCAGTTTTGCTTGCTGCTATAACAGGGCAGTGGTGAGTTCAATGTCTCATAATTTCTGTGCTCTCCTGCTTCCCAAAGCATAGAATCACACTCTGAACCAAGTTGCTGCTGCTGGGGGATGGGAGAGGAGTGTTGCTGGCGATTCAAGATTGTTTTTCCTACCTCTTTAGTGTCCCTTGCAGCTATATGAAGTTAAAACGAGGTACTGTGACTTCTTACCTGAATCTTGGTTCTTATGGAGGTGTGTGGATAGTTGTTAAATTGGTGTCTTTGTAGGGGGTATCATAGTGGAGCCTTGTATTCCACCATCTCGCTCCACCTCAAGTCCAAAATTCTGTGGAAAGGACATTATTTTGGCACAAGGATGAAATAAAATAAGACTATTTGACCTTAAACATATGGTTGGAGTTAATAAAATTACTTGATGGAGAAATCCTAAAATCCATAGAAAAGAAAACTAATAATTCATTACGTAGGGTCACTGGAGACTTTTAAAGTGGACAGTACAGCAGAATATACTATTTCAAATTACTAGCCCTTGTTGTTTATAGAAGTTGTCACAAAGTAAAATAGAATAATTTTTTTTTAAGATTTCGAAGAAAAATCCACTTCAAAGGAAACAGCTAAGAGAGTGTTTAAAATCACCAGGTATACTTCAAGAGAGAAATCTGCAAGCAAAACTATCAATTTTAAGTGGAAGGATGAAGCAAGGAAGTAAAGGCTTTCTGATGCTCTATGAGATGTTGTGATTATTAATGATAGTAGAATCTTTTCAAAATGCCCCAGTGGGTCCTGTATTGTGGCTGTGTTACAATATAAATTCAAAACACACACTTGTTGCTTATTGGATCTCACTACCTGTTGTCTAACCAATACCACATTTTTTCCTCTTATTAACCATCAGGCTGAAGTCCCATTTCTAAATAAATTAAACAACTGTGAAATGTCAGAAAAAGGAGCAGTCTTCATCCCAATCTCTCTCACTATAGGCACTTTGTAGTGCTGTGTGTTTGCATGGTTTTTCTTAATGTTTTAGGGCTTTTAGTGCTTTTATTTTTTCTTCTTTCCCATAAGATTGCCAGGTGCATTTAAGGAAGAAATAAGAATTCTATTTCTTACATGGTCTTTAAAAATGGAATTCAGAGAAATAAATATTTATGATTGTTTCTGAATTGCTGTGTTGTATATTTATTGTATCTCCATAATGTTAAAATTTTCAGATATTTTGCTGTTTTATCAACATGATGACTATTTGAAAAAAATATTTATTAGGTTTTAGGCACTTTGAAAGGAGCAGAGTTGATTAGAATTTAGCTAATGCTTTCACAGAAGTTTTAGGTGAAGAAAAATAACATAATAGAAAAATATTTATCGCATACCTAAAGTAAATTTATCTAAAGTTGCTTAAAATGCCCAAATTTGAGCATACAAATCTATCTTTCCAATAACAGCAAATATAGCATCTGCATCTTTTTAGCCTCTTACATTAAGAACAGTATTTGGCATAGAGTAGATGTCCAGTTATGTCTATAATCTTTGGAACTATCAGAGAGATATTTCTACAGCCATACAGAACGCAATTGGTCAGCTAAAAATACATTAGACACTTTACTATCAGGGTGGCTGCATAAAATGAGTTTGGAAGTATTTTCTGTAATTCTATTACTTGGAAGAGTTAACAAGGATTGGTACTAATTCTTCTTTGAATGTTTGGAAGCATTCAGCTGTGTAGCCATCTGGTCCATGGCTTTTCTTTGTTAGGAGTTTTTTTTTTTTTTTATTACTACTGCAATCCTTTCATTTGTTATTGGTCTGTTTGGAGTTTCTATTTTTTCTTGATTCAGTCTTGGATGGTGTATGTTTCCAGGAATTCATTTATTTTTCCCAGGTTCTCCAATTTTTTGGCATTATAATTGTTCATAGTAGTTCCTTATAATCCTTTTTACTTATGATCCTATTTATTCTGTTATGTTGCCTCTTTCATTTCTGATCTTATTTATTTGACTCTTTTCTTTTTTTCTTCTTAGTTAGTCTAGCTGAGGAGTTGTCCCTTTTGTTTATTTTTTAAAAATAACCAATCATAGTTTGATTGATTTTTTTAAAGTTGAGTTTAAAAATTCTCAATTTATCTCTGGTCTGATATTATCTTCTTTCTTCTGCTAACTTTGGGTTTAATGTGTTCTTTTTTTGTCTTTTGGGTATCAAGGTAAGTTGTTTATATAAGCTCTTTCCTTCTTTTTGTTTGGTTCTTCTTTTTTAGAGACAGGTCTTGCTCTGTCATTTAGGATAGAGCACATGGGCATGATTGTAGCTCACTGCAGCCTTGATCTCCTGGGCTCAAACAATCCTCCTGCCCTACCCTCATGAGTAGCGGGGACTACAGGCACACATCACCACTCTTGGCTAAGTTTTTAATTTCTGATAGAGCAGGGTCTCGTATGTTGCACAGGGCAGTCTGACACTTCTGGCTTCAAGCAAGCCTCTTGCCTCTGCTTCCCACAGTGCTAGAATTAGTCTTTCTTTCTTTTTTTAAAATGTAGCTGTTTATTATTATAAACATCCATTTTGTTATCGCTTTTGTTGCATTCCCATGAGTTTTTTTCCAGATTGTGTCTAAATTTTTATTTGTCCCTAGATATTTTTAAAATTCTCTTTTGATTTCCTCTTTGACCCAGTGGTTGTTCAAGAGTGTGTTATTTAGTTTTCATATGTTGAATAATTTTCTCATGTTCTTGCTGTTATTGATTTCTATTTTTATTCAATTGATTAAAGACCTAAATATAAGACCTAAAACTATAAAACTATTAAAAGAAAATAAAAGGGAAATGATCCTTGTTATTGGCCCTGGCAATGATTATTTGGATATTACGGCAAAAGCTCAGGTAACAAAAGTAAAAACAAACATGTGGGACTCAATCAAACTAAAAGCATCTGTATAGTAAAGGAAACAAACCACAAAATTAAAAAGGCAAGCTTTTGCCAGCCATGTACAGAACATTGATACTGGACCCTTACCTTTCACCATATATGAAAATTACCTCAAGATGTATTAAATAACTAAATGTAAGACCTAAAACTATAAAAATCTTAGAAGAAAACTAGAAAAATCTCTTCTCGACATTGGCCTAGGCAAATAATTTTAGATTAAGACCTCAAAAGCAAATGCAACAGAAACAAAAATTGACAATTGGGACCTAATTTAATTAAAAGCTTTCTACACAGGAAAATAAACTGTCAACAGAGTAAACACAACCTACAGAATGGGAGAAAATATTGCAAACTACATTTCTGACAAAGAACTAATATTCAAAGTCTATAAGGAACTTAAAGCAAGAAGAAAAGTCAAATAACCCCATTAAAAAGTGGGCGAAGAACATGAAAAGACACTTCTCAATAGAAGACATACAAGCAGCCAACAAACATATGAAATGATGCACAATGGCACTAATCATTAGAGAAATCAAAATTGAAACCACAAGGAGATACCATCTCACACCAGTCAGAATGGCTATATTAAAAAGTAAGAAATAACAGATGTTGGTGAGCATGTAGAGAAAAAGAACATTTATACACTATTGATGGCAAAGTAAATGAGTTCAATCCCTGTGGAAAGCAGTTTGGAGATTTCTTAAATAACTAAAACTAGAAATACTATTTGACTCAGGAATCCCATTACTGGGTATTTGCCCAAAGAAAAAGAAATCATTCCACCAAAAAGACAACCGCACTCATGTTTATCACAATAGTATTCACAATAGCAAAGGCATAGAATCAACCTAGGTGTCCATCAATAGTGGATTAGACAAAGAAAATGTAGTACATATACATTATGGAATACTACACAGCCATAAAAAAACAAGATCATGTCCTTTGCAGCAACATAGATGCAGCAGGAGGCCATATCTTAAGTGAGTTAATGCAGAAACAGAAAATCAAATACTGCATATTCTCACTATAAGTGGAAGATAAGCAAAAGGAACACATGGACATAACAATGGAACCGATAGACACTGGGGACTTCAAACTTGGGGAGGGAGGGAGGGAGCAAGAGCTGAAAATCTATCTATTGGGCACTATGTTCACTATGTGGTGATGAGTTCAGTAGAAGCTAAAATCCAAGCATTATGCAATGCATCCATATAACAACCCTGTACATGTATCCCTTGAATCTAAAATTGAAAAAAGGTGGTTTTGGATTAGGAGAAAATATTTGCAAACCATATATCTTATAAGGGATTAATATCCAAAATATATAAGGAACTCACACAACTCAAGAGTAAAAATCCAAATAAACTAATTTTTAAAATGCAAAGAATCTGAATAGACATTTCTTAAGAGAAGAAATCCATATGAATAGGTATATGAAAAGGTGCTCAGCATAATTAATTATCAGGGAAATGCAAATTAAAACCACAATGAGAAATTATCTAGTACTGTTTAAAATGTCTGCTGTTTAAAAGAGAAAAAATAAATATCAGCAAGGAAGTAAAGAAGATCCTTAAATGTTGTTGGTGGAAATGTAAATTGGTATAGGCAGTACAGAGATTTCTCAAAAAATTACAAGTAGATTTGCCTGATGACCCAGCAATTCCTCTGTTATCTGTAAGTCCAAAGGAAATGAAATTAGCACATTATAGAAATCTCTGCACTTTCATGTTTATTGCATCATTATTCACAATTGCCAAGGGATGGAAATAATCTGTGCCTGTCAACAAATGACTGGATTAAAAACATATGGTATATACATGTATGCAACAGAATATTATTTAGCCTTAAAAAAACAGATACCACCATTTGTAACAACATGGATGAACCCAGAGGACATTATGCTAAGAGAAATAAGCTGGGCACAGAAAAAAAATACTATATGATTTCACCCATATGTGAAATCTAAAAAAATAGTGTTGGATTAATAGAAACAGAGAGTAGAAGTGTGGTTACCAGGGGCAGGGAAGGGAAAAAATGGTGTGAAGTAAGTTACCACTATTACCATTATTGCCTTATTTATTCTACCTAAATACAGAGATCTATTGTATAGCATGAGGACAATAGTTAATAACATTGTATTGCATACAGAAAATTTGCTAAGAGAATAGATTTTAAGTGTTCTTAACACAAATGAAAGGTTACTAAGGAAGGTGATGGATATGTTAATTTGTTAGACACATAATAATGATTTATAAACTATATATAAATGATATAAAACTATCAAAACATCATGTGGATACCTTTAATATATGCAATAAAATAAAATTTAAAAAGAAGCATAAGACAAAATCATTCAGCTCAGTGGAGATGGTGAGATAATTCATAATTCAGAATAATGTAAGACTTAAAAAAAGGACACAAACTTACAAAGGACATGAACTTCAAAGGACATGAACAGAGACTTCTCAAAAGAAGACATTCATGCAGCCAACAAACACATGAAAATATCTCAACATCACCTATCATTAGAGCAATGCAAATCAAAACCACAATGAGATAGCATTTCACACCAGTCAGAATGGCCCTTATTAAAAAGTCAAGAAACAACAGATACTGGTGAGGTTGTGGAGAAATAGGAACACTTTTCTACTGTTGGTGGGAGTGGGAATTAGTTCAACCATTGTAGCAGAC
>PVKP010007509.1:23637-76963 GCA_004027715.1 Plecturocebus donacophilus | reverse complement strand
TCTCTAAGTTGTCCATTCTCGTTAGCATTTCATTAAATCTTCTTTCAAGGTTCTTAGTTTCTTTGCATTGGGTTAGAACATGTTCTTTTAGCTCACAGAAGTTTCTTATTATCCACCTTCTGAAGCCTGATTCTGTGAGTTCATCACACTCATCCTCCGTCAAGCCTTGTTCTCTTGCTGATGAGGAGCTGCAATCCCCGGTAGGAGAGGCATTCTAATTTTGGATGTTCTCAGTCTTTTTGCACTGGTTTCTTCCCATTTTTGTGGATTTATCAACCTGTCATCTTTGTAATTGCCGACTTTCAGATTGGGTCTCTGAGTGGATGTCCAGCTTATTGGTTATGAAGTTTTTTCTGTTTCTTAGTTTTCCTTTGGCAGACACCCGTTCCCCACAGAGCTGGGCCTTCCCAGGTTCGGCTGTGCTTGCTGTGAAACTCTCAGTCCTCAGTGCTTCCAGTTGCTGTTCTCCTTGTGAGGATGGGATCAGCGGAGCCCGACTAAAAGGGCACCCAGTCCTGTATACTCCGCACCGAGAAGCGCCACACCAGGGCACCGGCAAAACAGCCGTGCCGGCCAAAGGAGTCGCGCTGGTGACCCATGTGGCTCCTCTGCCGGGAATCTCCCGGTCTGTGGACAACAAACATTCGTCTGAAAGTGCAGCGTCCACTCGTTCTCTGCACTTTCACTGGGAGCTACAATCCTGAGCTGTTGCTAATCGGCCATCTTGGATCTCTTTCCCTGGGTGTTGTCTTTTTTTAAAAAACAAAATCAACTTTCTGTGAAAATTATTTTATTGGTTTTGTTTGTTTTCTAATTACTCTCCAAAATACGTTTTCAATGTGATATTGAACATGTTCTTTTCTGTCTTGGGCTTGTCTCACATTTCTGCTGAGACAGATTGTTTACCACTCTGTGTTCACGTGAAATGAGGATTTAGGAAGATGATCCTTTCATATGAAAAAGTTGCTAGTTATTGCTAAAACAGACATATGGCCAAAAATATTGAATCAGTACCCAAAGCAGTCATAGAAATCTCCATGCATATTTAAGCCCAAAGGCTTTAAGAAATGAGGCTTTGATGAATACATGTCATGAAAATTAAGTAAGATTTTCATAAAGTTCTAAAATATTACTTCTAGCATAAGTACAACTGTCAGGGATTACACCAATAAAAAGTACCTTGGCTCAGCCCCTGGTTAGTATGAGAACAAGTGATGAATGTTGATGTGGACTGTTGTTTAAGGTTTTCAGTTAAACGTGTTCTAAAAAACAAGTATTTATAAGAGCAGGAGACAAGGAGAATGAAGCAGGAGCCGTCGGGGTAAAGCATGGGAAAAATTAAAAGCAGAAGGCATAAATACACCCCCCAGGAAATCTGTGTATTCATTCAAATTGTGTTTTTCCAGTGCTAAACTTTAAAATGTTAATATCCCAAAGAGTAAAATGTCTTTTTAGGAAAACTTACTGTGTATCAGGATGGCATACGATATTTTCTTTTAGTGGAAAATAGACACAGAGGGAGTTAACCCATGCTGTTTCACGTCAGCCCAGAAACAAATGAGAATTTCTGAAATGAGGCTGCCCAATAATACCATTTATCTGGGCCCATAACTGTCAGTTATTCAAAATGCAGTTGTTGTTGCAAGGAGACAGGAACAGCTCATCTCATAGCAGCACTTATTCAGTAGACTGTCTCCCACTGCAAAGCTGCGCAAGGTCCCATGATATGGAAGGAATTAGTGAAAAGAAATTCCAGTGACTGAAAAGCCCAGTTTTCCTTTGAGCTTATGGCACTTAATAAAACAAATGCAAAGTTATTTTTAACAAAGGCATCTGAGTTTCCTTGGCTGAACAGAGGGACTCCTCTTCAGCGGGACACTTCTCCATATAACCAAGGGGACAGTTTTGTACTCAGAGCACCAAAGGCAGTGTGACTCATACACTTAGCCAGTTACACACCTGCTGTGCATATTACCCCTGTGTCCACCTGAGACTCAGGGTGTGTTGAGGTTGCAGCCAGATCACTCTCTGATTTGATGGTTGTATATAATAATAATTATAACAATTATTTTTCATTCAGCTCAAATACTTGGGTCAGTAAATGTTCTGTGAGGGCCAGATGGCAAATATTTTAGGCTTTGTGGGCCAGGAGGCAAAATGGAAAATATTATATGTAGATACTTACATAACAGGAGAGAAAACAAATTTCCACAAAATGATTGTTAATGAAATTCAAAAACAATTCATAATGTTAATAATAATACTGTTTTTTAATACAGGCCTACCAAGAAGAATGGGATGATTTTTTGTGAGAATGCCTAGCTAGTCTTCAAAGTTAGTGTTCCCTGTCATCAGATACATTATAAATGTGTAACTATAAAAGCCATTTTTAGCTCATAGGTCATACAATAAAAGGAGGTGGTCCAGAAATTTTCCAAAGGGCCAGACTTTGACCCCCTACTGTAATATACATTAATTTTATATACTCATGGATATAATTCTAGTGTCTTTCCCTGAATTATAAAAGTAAATAGTTTGCCCTAATATATTTTAGTAAGGTCACCCTTTGCCCTTTGAGTCGAAGTGGTGCAAATGAAAATGTGACGATGATATTTTTATGGCATAGTTGTATTGCAGTTCAGGAGCCCATAACCTGATTGGATTAGTACAATTTTGTTTTCCACCTGGAGACCACCTATGACGGAGTTGTGAAATCAGTTCAGAGCATTTTCACCAGCATTTAGGAGGTTGGATAGGATGGAATAGATTATAATACCCATAGTAAGGAAAAATTGGGTTTTGTGTGGCATTTTAGGAAATATGAGTGTGGCATGGGTGGATCTAAGATTTTTATTGTGGGTCTTGATTCAAAATACATGTAAAACACTGATTAGAAACATTTATCTTTCCTAAAATAAGATATTAAAAAAATATATTTCCTAGACTCTGACAGAGGAACAACGTTGTCTAATGCCTCCAGCTACTCAAGACTAATGAACATGTCATAACTGATGGATATAAAATAATCCAAGTGTCTATAGAGTGGTGTGTTTTACAGTAGGTGGTAAGTGATCACATGAAGAAAGGACAGAATTCTATCACAAAAATAATCTCACATTGCTATAATTGTTTTCTGAATTAATCCACAAATTTTAGTATAAAAATGATCTAAACTCTCTGTCAGGAATTGGTATTTTTAAAAATTATGGACTGTATTCTTTTAGAAAAGTGGAAATTATATTTGTAAAAGGAAATATTTGTATAATATTTTATAAAATATTTGTATGTTTTCATTTGTATTATGAAAATGGTTTGGGAACTGTAGCTTAAGATGCACAATTTGTTTCCTATGCAGTAAAAGTTGTTTTCTCCTTATGTTAAGTGAGATGAAGCATATCTTAGAATGAAGACTTTCCCCAAAGCCCCCACCCGCATTTTAACCTCCCACTCATTTCTCATTCAGCCAGTCCTTGATGAGGACCCACTTGGTAATTGAAGCCAAATTTGCAGATGATATGAGATATTTAAAGGTACAATACAACCTTTGCAGCATATCATCTAACCCCATCACTCCCTCTTTATCTAAATATAAAATATATCCTAATGGCAGTGGGACCCATTCTGACAATTGAGATGAGTGTCCAGGTGACAGCAGCAATATTCTCAGCATTGCTGTCATTCTCATCACGTGCACATAGCTTTGAAAAGCAGACCATATATGTGGAGGAAGGGAAGAAAGAAAAAACTCAATAAACGAGGAATTTAAATAAAATTAAAATTATGAAAGAAAGCTCTTTTTTTCCCTTTGGTTTACTTTTAGCTTTTAAAGCTAAATATCACCCAAATTGCCAAATTGTTAATATTTTATATGCAATACTGTGATATGAGTATGCATGATTATTTAGTTTCCATGCATTAATTTGTACATGTACGTATGTTTGTATAGTCATTTTTATAGCTATAGATTGTGATCCATTAGTGGGTGGTAAAATACTTTTATTGATCACGAACAGTGTTTGTAGAATAATAATGTAAGGGAATAGAACAGAACAGACTAGAAAAGAACAGAAGCTGTTCAAATGCATCTACGTTTGCAAGAGTAACTAGTTTTTCACTTAATTATGCATACACATATGTGTGTGTTTGGGTGTATGTGAATTGACTGGACATGTAATTACATTGTGCCTCATTAGTTAGAAATTTTTAAAAATAGTGCTAAAATCATAGTGACAGTAATGATTAACATGTTCTTTTTATTATCCTAGAGTGTTTATATTTTATTGCCAAATGCTAAAGCATGCTGATTAGTGTGTTACTTCATACAATGTAATTTCAATAAATACTCTCCTATTTGGTTCCACGTGGCATTCACATGAACTATTATTTGATTAACTTTTTCTATCTTCTGGTTATTGAAAGTTTCTTATCTACTATTTTAAGCTTTCTTGCAATAATAAGGCTAAGGATTGGGTTGCAGTAATCCAATAATACCAACCAAAGGAAGTATTAAGAGACACAGCCTGGAAGTGTAATGTTGAACACTGATTTAGGGAGAAAAGAGTTTGATCCTTTCTAATGCCGCTTCTCATGGTACCATGTGTTGAAATGAAGCAGGGATCCTGTATTTTTTATGAGCATTGCATAATCTATTGTCTCTCTGCTGAATAAAAATTAATTCAGCCAGACATCTGACACTGCAAAAGCACGAAAATTCCCACAGGCTAAATATTACAGTGACTGGATGTTTTTGTTTTGTTTTATTTTGTTTTTACCACATTGTTTTCCTTTGAATATATACTAATAGGCTTATAGAAACACAATCATGTACCTGACAAGTGGCACAGTTGTTATGTGTGATATTTCACCAATTGTTGTTGGCCAATGTGTGTTAATTACATATAAATGCATTGCTTAATGTGTGTGTCTCTGGTTATATAAACTACGTAACTATGTATATATGTTACATGTTACAACTTTATAAATTATTTAAAGGGAAAAATCCTACCATGCTCACACATTTTATGAGTGAAATAAAAATAAAAACAGCCCCACTTTGGGGAAGTTCTTTAGAAGTAACTAATTATAGTAAATTTCAGTATTCATGGGAAGCAGACTCAAAATTGAGGCTTTAGATACAAATTTAATTCAAGTTTGCCACAAAGTTTTGTTTCCCATGTGGAGTTAAGAATTGGTGAAATTAAAAAAAAAAAAGAATTGGTGAAATATAATACAGATGGTGTCCTGCATATTCTGAAGGGGGAGGGCTTACTCTTGTAGAAATTGTTCTACAGGGCTCCAACGTGCAAGTCTGACGAGGCACTCTGGCAGCAATTTCAAAGAGAGGCACCTTTTTCATGAATGTTTACATTTATGCCAACCATATATTATGAACTTCCCATTCATGTGGTCTTTGTGAAGCCAGAAGCACTGATTTCTTTATATTAAACATGTGAATCTATGTCACTTCATTCAACCCCATTACAATATGATGAGTTAAGTATGTGCTGTGTTCCAATTGAATGTGAGGTATGAATACAATGTAAATGTAGGCTGAAATCTAGGCCCTTCTGAAGTCAAGTGACAATGTGCAGTTTTTAAAGACTATGTCTATTTTGGTAAGATCAATAAATCCGAGGAAACTATTTTCTAGCATTTCCATTATAATAAACCAGAATAGATTTCAAAGAGAAGTTTTGCAGATCAAGGGCCCCAAAGTGTTATAAAGCTGTTTTCTTATATTTTTGAAGGCTGAGGAACAAATAAGGATGAGTGATTCCGTATCACTTGCTTGGGATAAGCGCTGCTCATAGCGCACTGCCTCCCTTTCCCCCATTCATTCCTCTTCAATTCTATCAGCTAGCTGCTGTTATTTTTCCATTTCCCAGGGAGCCAATGTAGCCTGCCCACACTCTCACAGTCAGTAAGCAGAGAAGCTGGACTCACAAAGGCAGTTTGCCTCCAGAGGCCATGCTCTTAGTTGTGATGTTATATTTCTAAATGAAAAGTTTTGATCAAGAAAAGGAACAGAGTGAGCATTTATGCATGGTTGAAATGACGACAGTTGAAAACACTTCCTATCTCTTCAGATACCTCTGAGAATACTACTGGAAAACCTCTGCAACAGTGTCAGAGTTTAAAAGGGTCGGTGTGCACGTTGCTCCCTGCAGTGGACATCCTGTTTTAAAAGAAAAGAAATTTACCCGTAATTTTGAAGACATCAGTACAAATTTAAGTAACTGTCTGCAGGCACATGAGCTCTAAATGGTTAGTGTTGTGGTGAAAAAGTGCAGATTGTGATGACATAAACCAGTCTCCATTATATCATTTTCGAATCCATTCAGTATAGTGTGATAGTGCTTTGCGTATATTTGCTATGTTATTTTTAATTTTTTGTGTATCAGAGTCTTACTCCATCACCCAGGCTGGAGTGCAGTGGCGTGATCTTGGTTCACTGCAACCTCCACCTCCCAGGTTCAAGGAATTCTCATGCCTCAGCCCCCGACACCGAGTAGCTGGGACTACAGGTGCACGCCACCATGTCTGGCTAATTTTTTGTACTTTTTAGTAGAGATGGGTTTCACCATGTTGTCCCAGGCTGATCTTGAACCCTTGGCCTCAAGTGATTCACTCACTTCGGCCTTCCAAAGTGCTGGGTTTGCAGGCATGAGCTACCATGCCCAGCCTGTTACGTTATTTTTGAATTGTACCTTTGGTGACTGAGAAAGTAGATACCTTACTGAAAAACTCTTTAAGCTCACTCAAAATATGTTTTTAAAACTGTTTGCATTTTTAAATATACATGCAGAAAAGGAAATGTTTGACGCACGTGCCGTGCTTCCTGGCACCTACCTGGACTTTCCAGAAATGATGCTGGTGCCTAGCATCCCTAAAAACCCACCCCTACTTCTTTCAAGGTCTCTTCAACCACTGGTAGAATTGCACCTTCTACCGTTGGCACTTTGGGATTTGAAGCAGTTTTTTGGAGGTTCTCAGCAATCATTGGTTTGTTCCATCTGCCTCCTTTCTAGTTTTCTCATTAAAGTTTTTCTGGATGACAGCGATGATTTCCCACTCTTTTTCAAAGCTGATCTTCTTGTGCATCATACTGTGACTTCCCATTCAACGTCGGGAGATTCAGGGGAGGCAAAATGCCTCTCATTCTTCTCTCTAAGGGATCTAGTAAGAATATTAACACCATTGGCAAAATCTTTTTAGCAAAGTTTGTTTGAATAGCTAGATGTTCGTGCAAAATATAATGAGCTACTAGAACTGAAGAGTTTCCTTCGTATCAGATAATTCTGGTTATTAGCAGGACAGATTTCTAACACTTGCAAAATGTGTGCTGTCCTATTAAATCACACGGTAGGCATTTGCCATCTCAGGGCTGGACAAATAGATTGACTCCCTCGTTGTTAACAGACTCCCACAAAAGGGAGCTGTAGAGAAGAGAACCGGTTGCTTAGGGTCTTTCAAATTAGTAAAAAAATATCTTAAAGGTTTCATTTATCTGTGTCCCAGTTAATGACTAGTGACATCAGTGGTGACTGGATTTCAGGCACTCAAATGACTTTCCCCTGGAGAGCCAGAACCAAACTAAACTGTAGAAATGTTTTCAACCCTCTCAGATGAGACATTTGCAGACTGATGAGGTCACCACATGGCACCCATCACCACATGGCACCCTTGCCAAATCACCCATCACCAGCCCTTAACCATCAGTGAGGACGAGCTGTTAGCTCCATGTGGGAAGACTCCATCAGGTCTCCTGGAGAAGCATGCCCTTCCTAACAGTCCGATCTCATGGAAAGTCTACTTCAGGCTGGGCTCGGTGGCTCACGCCTGTAATTCCAGCACTTTGGGAGGCCGAAGTGGATTACCTGAGGTCAGAAGTTCAAGACCAGCCTGGACAATATGGCGAAAACCTGTCTCTCCTAAAAATACAAACATTAGCCGGCCATCGTGGCAGGTGCCTGTAGTCCCAGCTACTTGGGAGGCTAAGGTAGGAGAACTGCTTAAACCCTTGAAATGGAGGTTGCAGTGAGCCAAGGTTGTGCCATTGCACTCCAACCTGGGCAACAGAATTGGGCTCCATCTTAAAAAAAAAAATCAGCTTTAGATCATCTCTTTGCATTTGTGGCAGTTCAAGAGAAGCAAGCATTTGTATCTCCTTGGAAGAGTTTTCTCATGGGAAGCCAACCCATGATGGCAGCTTCTTTATTAAAATATGTGCAGTGGAAATTATGCTAATTAAGCTGGAGTATAATTATAGACTAGAAAGATTCTCTCTTGCAGTCTGAATTGAATTGTTGTAGATAAATGTGCATTAACTTAATAGTGTACAGCTAATTATGAAAGGTAAAGGGGAGGAAGAGATGTAATCAGCTTCACGATGTTATAGAGAGGCTGCTCTCCCAGGCGAACCCTCCTGTTAAAGCCCAGGTAACCCCGTAATGAGAATTCTTCTGGCATTTGTGTCTGATTTTCAATACTGCAATTAAAATAGCCATCGGTGACTAATTAACCCATTTAACTCTATTTGTGTCTGTGGCATTTATTACAGGAGAGAGTTAAATGTGGTGACACTCTGCAGCTTTATGTCCTGTTCCAAGTATATTTGTGGAGTTAATTCTTTATTCTTTACTTATGCTTTTGTGTGTGTTTAGGATAATTACAGAAATGAGACGAGAATCCATTGGCCCAGTGTGATTTTGCCAAGCTCAACTAAAGCTGTATTCTGGGAAATAAATTATTTTTACTTAGAATTCAAACAAAACCCAAGTAGTAGCAATGCCTTTTGTGTCCGCATTATTAATTCAAAGGATCTGAGAGGCATCAACATCATGCTGTAATTAGGTGATGAAAAATTATTTTATTCTGTCAGCTAAAGATTTCTGAACTCTGTTAGTAACATGGATTTTCGGTGTTTATAGATCAAGCTACCTCAGCCAGTAAATGAAAGGTACTTTAAAAACTAGAGGGAGAGAATGCATACTATGATGCTGAGTGATGTGCAACTAATTTTGGACAATTTAACATGATGTATCTTCTGAGCAGAACAGCTTAACACTCAGCCAAACACTACTAGAGAGTTTGGAGTATTTTTGTATTAGGGGAATAAAAGATCCAGCAAAACACTACTGAGTGCTATAGGAAACTAACTATGGAGACTAACTATGATTTGAGGCCAAGTAAAAGCCCCCTCTGTAGTGTGGAGAGGAGCTTTGCAGAGGGTGGGACCATCCTGCAAAAGAAGGGCTTATGTTGGGGGCCAGCACACTCATGCTTCTTCTGTGTGCCCCGGGAACTTGAAAGAAATCCCTTTAATTGGTTTTCCAGCTAGGAAAACCAACAGAAACGTTGAGATGTACATCAAGCTTTCACTGATTCCCTAAGATTTTTGTTTTCTCTATTCTGTCATGTACATTATTTTTTCCAGTCCTGTACACAGACTGAGATACTAATGGTCAATAACTCTGAATTTTAATTTCCTGAACCTTCTAAGGTATATGTAACCTCTTTAGAACATTCATGGCAGTTTTTTTGATTTAATAAAATTTGGCCTGTCTTTGTTTTGCTTCTAACTTGTTATATTTCTCTTGCCAAGATAATATAGGTATTGGAAAAGTTTGTGAAAGCTCATTATTTAATTAATACACTTGTTTTTTAAATGAGACGGGGTCTCACTCGTGAAAGCTCATTATTTAATTAATACACTTGTTTTTTAAATGAGACGGGGTCTCACTCTGTCACTCAGGCTGGAGTATAGTGGCTCAAACTTGGCTCACTGCAATCTCCGCCTCCCAGGCTCAAGTGATCCTCCGACCTCAGCCTCCTGAGTAACTGGGACCACAGGAATGCTCCACAGTACCTGGCTAATTTTTTTTTTTTTTTTAGTACAGGCAGGGTTTCCCCGTGTTGCCCAGGCTGGTCTTGAACTCCTGAGCTCAGGCAAGCTGCCCGCCTCGCCCTTCCAAAGTGCTGGTATTATAGGCGTGAGACACCACGCATGGCCAATTAATATACTTTTAACAAAAGCGCAAAAGTCCTCTTGCCTCTAAGATAGTGTAGCCAAGTGATTACAGTGGTGGCTTCTGGAGATGTGGTGTCAGTTGGAACTCCAGGGCTACCTTGTATTCACTGTGTGACTTTCTACAAGATTTTAAACTTTCAGCCTCACTTCCCTCACCTGTAAACCCCGTAAAAACATTGTCTTCCTCAAACAGTTGCAGTAGCCATCAGCAAACTGTAGCCCATGGGCCAAATTTGGCCCACTGTCTGTTCCTGAAAATAAAGTTTTATTGGAACATAGTCAAGCCCACAGCCACAGCCTACCCTAATCCAATATGACCTCATAACTTGCTTCCATCTGCAAAGACCCTATTTCCAAATAAGGTCACGTTCACAGGTTCTGGATTCACCAGTTCAGTAAAGGTTTTTGAAGGACACAATTCAACCCATAATATCAAATGACTATCCTTTGGAAACTTGACAATTCTCCTTGTATTTTAAACTATATATTACATCAGATCAAATAATTGATATAAGTATTTCAATTAATTGGTCATTTTGATGGCCAGAACTAAGAATAAAGACTTATCAAAATGCTGTTAACAAAACATTTTTTAAAAGAACATCTATGTTTAGTTGATTTGAAGGTGAGCTTGAGATTACAGATGATGTGCCACTAGAAAGAAGACAATTTCAGACGCATGGATAGAAAGACCTCGTCCAGGGCAAAGGAGACCCTAATCCACTCCATCTGAGCTATTCACACCACACCTGGGATGCTGTGTCTAGTTATTGGCAGTTCCAAAAAGAGACACATGCACAAACTGGAGTGTGTTTAGAGTAGAGGACAAGAGACTCAAGATCATCAGCTGAGGAATGCTGGTATTCGGTGAAATTAACTGTAAAGAGTATAGGGTGGGTGTGAGTGCACAGATACACACAGTAACTGTAAAGACATGAATTCAAGGCTCATACTGGAAAATACAAAGAAGTATTTTACTAGTGGTTCATGGTGCCACCAGTGATAACACTATTCACATTTATTCTCTCCCAGGCTTTTCAAATTCTCTTAATTTTCTTATTTATTATTTCCCTCAATCTTCACTCTTTCTCCACCACACACACACACTCACACACTCACACACTCACACACACACACACTTGTAATCATAGTTCTTATATAGATTTATATCTTTTTTATTGACTGTCATTTCATGAGCATGTTTTCATGTTATTAAGTATATTTTTAACATATCATTTTTACTGTCTTTAAATATTTCACTCTATGGTTATAGTATTCTTTAATCATTTCCTTCGTTGCTGTATTTAAAATACCTTTAAATACTGAAATGGATTTCATATTTGAAATACAAAATGGGTCATTATACAGAAGAGATTTTTAGTTTTCTTAAAGGGTTTCAGAAGTCAGTAATAAAGCACAATAGGTTGAGATCTCAATGTTGGGTCAATGGAAAAAGAAAATTTAGAATCAAGTCATCGGTGAGTGGAAGTAGGCCAGCTAGAAGAGGTGTTCCCTCGTCATCCATACAGATGATGACTCTACAATCCAAGGTCACGATTCAGGTGAAAGTCGCACTCGTGGCATCAAGCTTTCCTTCACCTCTGAAATGTTACACTTTTGTGAGAGCCATAGGAAGTTCATTCTAGAGCATGTCAGGCTGCATGTAAATAAACTAAACGATTCTCTGTCAGGAAGTCTGTTTTGAAGGGACAGTTTCTGAAAGCCTATGTTGTTGAAAGGAGTTGGGGGGATCAAGGAAATCAGAAGTTAAGCCTGTGAATGGAAAATGTGTGGCAAAGAACACAATTTCAACCAATTTAGTTTAAAGATCGAATTGGCTTTTACTAGTGATTCATGAACTGGGCAACGTCCACTCTACGAAATAGTAAGGAGCTCCACCGGGCATCTCAGAACAACTGTCCTCAGTAAGGCAGCTTTAGGAGGAACAAGAAGACAGCAGAATGCAAAAGGCACATTGGTTACCCTCAGCAGAGTGCGGGTTTACGCAGAGGAGACTTCCCTGTTATGTTTCTCAGGTTGACCGGGCCCTTCTGGTAGGTCGGCTGCTGTGAAATCTCCTGGTTTTTGTTTGGAAAGGTTTGGAAATGTGGCTATCATTTCTCTCCTGACTTTTGGGAAGGTGAGATCTTACAAGTAAACAACTTACATTTCAATTGGTAACATGGAACTTCAGCCTGAGAGATGCCACTTGGGGCCTGCTATCTTTTTTTAACAGGTGCCTATAAACTCTTGACATCTGTGATAGATAAATTTATGCAGTAAATAGCTAAGGCATGGAGATGTTTTGACTCACCTTGATTTTATGATTAACTTAGACTTTCTACATGAGATCTTTAACTTTATTTATCTAACACTGTTTTATCTAACATTGAGTTTTTTCACGGTGAATCATCCCATTATTTCAACTTCAAGTTGACTTTCAGGAAGGGAAAATTGTAGGCCCATTCACTCACAAATAAAAGCTGCAAAGTCCGTTATTTCCCAAGCCCCTCTTTCTTTCCCATGTACCAATACTAGTTGTAGGTTGGAAAGAGCAAGGTTCACAGTCTTGAAAGACACCTGCATCGACCTTGGGGAGGGTGAGGCACAAGGATGTTCTGCCCTCAGCGCATCCCACCATCCAGAGCTGAGAAACACATGGCCCTTGGTTTGTTCAGCAGGATACTGAGAGGCTGCTTCAGTGTCTGAGATGGGCGCCAAATAAAAATGCTAAGTGACTCTGTCCTTTGGAGAGTGAACTGCCTTTTCAGCTGGTGGATTTCATAACTGGATATTTGTCAGTCTTTATTGCAAAGCGCCCGGGAGGATATTAGGGAGCTTGCCAGATCCTAAGCACAGTGTCAGCGTGCAACAAATAACAAATAAAGTATTCTCTCAGCGAGTTCTGGAGGAAGGAACTCCCAGAATATAAAGAGGCTCAAGCCCATCCGCTTGTCTTCCTTTTGGGGCAAGACCAAGAGATCTGGCCTAGACCAATGAGAGGATGGGACAGATGGCCAGCCCGATGTCATGGTTACTAATGCTGCCTGTGTCATTTGCCACCATATGAAGAGCCATAATTTTAATTTTTAAATTTTGGTTAGAGTCAAGGAAACCCCCATAAAGTCCCTTCTGGGCCAAGGTCAAGTATAAGTCCATGCAGGCATTCGCGTGACTGTGGCTGGGTATCATCTTGAAAATGTCAGCCCCCTGCCTGGCATCAACCTGCATGCACAGAGCCAGATCCATCCCTCCAAGACCTGTGAGCCAATGACATCTAAAACCTTGAGAGTCCTGCTCTTGGGCCCGTCACAATTACAGATATGTCAGAATTAATTTAATAACCTTTATATGGACTCAGTCTTTACCCACCAAGTCATCTATTACACTTCCCTATAATAGTAAATTTTATGTTGCCGCCTTAATGATTGCCAATAAGATGATTGTCCTTGTCACCTTGAATTTTTTTTCAAATTATTGAATGCTAAGGTTTGAATGTGTCCCTCAAAGTTCATGTGTTGGAAACTTAACCCCCAGTGCAATCATGATGAGAGGTGGGACCTTTGCGAGGTGACGGGCTCGTAGATGAATGTCATTGTTTCAGGAGCGGGTTCATGATGGGGGGAGCGTGTTCTCACTTGTGTGTGCTCTCTTGCCTCTTCCCCTTCGACTGTGGGGTGATGTGGCAAGAAGGCCCTCGCAGATGCGTTTTCTGTGATCACCATGCAAAACAGACGAGGACATCGATTGTCCTCTTTTTACATATATTACATGAAATTTTTAAATATTTTGATATTGCAAAAGATAATTTTACTGCTTTTTCATTGGGTTTTCACGTGAGACCTTGTGTTTTTTAAGCCTTTTCTCTTAGTGTGTAAATAAAGGCCTTTAGAATAAGTAACAAATATAAAATGTGTCATTATTTTATACAGTACAGTGGCAATTTGTAACAGTGGCATCATATGGACAGGGTCTTCCACAGAGGTTTAAACACTAGGAAGTAACCTTTTGTCCATTTTCCTCTCTGCGTGAGTCTTCGTCTGTTGAAAATATATTTGTTTACCTGATCTGTTTCTTCTCATTCCTCTGTCTATTCTGCTCCTCCTTCCTACCTGCATCACTTCACAGCAGTGAATATTAGACAGGAACACATTATTTAAGAAAGGACCATCGTCCACATGTACTGAAACAGACTGATATTTCACTCACCATATGCAAAGCTCCATAGGAAAATCATAAGCGAGTCAGAAAAATTAGGTAGTATTTGCAGTATCTCCATTTTAGGACAATTTCCAAGTGGCTTAAAATGTGTTTATTTCTTTAAGAAATATTAGTGAAAAAACATAGTAGATGAACAGCTCTCTGGGTCCACGGTCTTGATACGGTGAGCTCAATCCATTCCAGGCTGACTTTCAGGGTCGTTAACAACAAACCGATGGCCCCAACAAAGTGGTTCTTTTCAAATCTTTTATTCCTGTCTGATGAGAAAGAATTCAGCAAAATCCAGGTGCTGTTTGGACACACTGCATTCTCTTGTTGAATGATGTGAAGAAGCTCTTTTTCAAATACAAACATGTCTCGAGAACAACGTAGCAAAAGCCCTTCCTACATGTCATTGCCATTTGCTGCATAACAAACCATTCCAACCTGTAGTGGCTTAAAAAAATAGTGAATCTTCACTTCTCATGATTCTCTGTGTAGACTGGGCTTAGCTGGGCAGTTGTCACTTGGGCAGTCTCATGAGTATGCAGTGAGATGTCAGTGGGCTGCAGTCATGTAATGGCCCCACAGGGCTGGATGTCCAGGACAACGCACTCTCGTGCAGGCAGGTGAGGCTGCTGTCAACGGGGAGCTCAGCAGGGGCAATTGACCCCATATCTACTCTACGTGACACTGTCTTCTTTTGGCATGAATGGCTGGGATCTAAAAGGGTATATACTAAGAATAAACATCTCAAGAGACCCACAGATACATATATAGGGGGTGGGAGAGAGAGAGAGATTTTAAGGAAGGAGAGATTTTAAGGAATTGGCTCATTCAGTTGTGAGAATTAGCAAGTCTGAAATCTGTAGGACAGACCATCAGGCTGGAAACCCAGGCAGGAGTTACTACTGAAGTCTTGAGTTTTCCTTTTTCAACTGATTGTACGAGGATCACCCACATTATTAAGGGTAACCTCCTAGACTTGAAGTCAACTAATTGTAGCTGGTCATCCTAGCTACGAAATACCTTCAGGGCAACTCGTGGATTTGTGTTTGATTAAATCACTGGGAACTGTAGCCTACCCAAACAGAGCATGACCAAAAAAAGGATACAGTGATTCATATACTGGGGATAGATGAAGAATAGGAAGGAGACGTGAGAATCTTCTAATTAGCTGATGTTTTCTGTGCAGAGGGAAATGAGAAGTAAGAAAAAAGATATGAAGAATGTACAGACCTTTTCTGTTTAAATGCATCTCAGACAAGACGTCAGGAAATCTAAACATAGGAATTCTGTTAATGATGACCTAAAATCCTTAGGTTTTTCTTATTTCTTAAATTCTGCAATCTCAGAAAAACTCATTTTCTTCCATTTCAGAGGTGAAGAAACTACTCATAAGTGTTTTTCATAACCTGCCAAATTGAAAAAAAAAACACAAAATCCTTTTTTGGTGCAAAAATGAAGAGTAGACAAAGCGAAACTTACCAAGATTAGATAAGTTTAATCTAATAAGGATGAAGTGGTGACCCAATTCACTTGTCCTGGAGGAGCGTGGAAGTCTTTTTCAGCTTCCGTAAGATGTTTCTGTGTGACCTTGAATGATTCGCTGAACGGATTGGTGCCTAAGCATAAACTTGTGAACAGTAATAGCAATGTTGATGAGTGAATATTTTAAAAGATCTTTGGATGACCAGATGGAAGCCATGATGCTGTTAGGGAGAGAAAAGAAAGGAGAGCAGGGGCCCAGCCAGTCCCTCCAAATATTTTTGGGCTACCCAGCTCTCCAGACCCTCTTTGGGCCATATATCTGCTGCCTCCCTGGCCTGTGGACATTGTGAAGATGCAGCATATGATGGTTCCCTAATGGGCAGGGCTTTGCACTGCTCTGATGTCTGGGATTAGTTAGAAGAAATCCATTTAGCCTCGGTACAGGACTTGCTTCCTGCCAACACAGTGCTCATGGATGCTGTGCTGAAAGGATCTGACTTTCGGAGAAATTTAAGTTTGACTGAGACACCAGATCAGTTGAAGAACATTATTCACCCCCAGGAGTATAATGAACTTACAGCGCTATACTAGCTCTATTCCCTGATGGGGCTTGGAGGAGTAATAGGAGAATGATGGTGATGTTGAAATGCTTGAGAAGAGTTACTTAGCACAGAGACTATCAGGTACCTTTCCATGCAAATAGGTGCAGTACTGCAGAGCTGTAAGTGAGGAGCCAGCAGAAAACTGTCATTGATTTGCCTGGCAAGGTTCATGGGGCAGTGAGAGGCAAGACACGCTGTAGAAAACCCATCAACCATCAGGCTACTGTTAGGGTGGGTGATATGGTTTGGCTTTGTGTCCCCACCCAAATCTCATGTTGAACTGTAATCCCATAGTCTCTGTGGGTCATGGGAGAAACCTGGTGGGAGGTAATTGAATCATGGGGGTAGTTTTCCCCATGCTGTTCTCATGATAATGAGTGAGTTATCAGGAGACCTGATGGTTTTATCAGCATCTGGCATTTCTCCTGCTGGCACTTATTCTCACTCCTGCTGCCCTGTGAAAGGGTGCCTTCCGCCATGACTGTAAGTTTCCTGAGGCCTCCTAAGCCATGTGGAACTGGCTCTTAAATCTCTTTTCTTTATAAATCACCCAGTCTCAGGTATTTCTTCATAGGAGTATGAGAATGAACTAATACAGTTAATTGGCACATGGGGATGAACTCCAAGGATATCCTCATGACCCCTGCAGCCTTATCACCTGTGCCAATAGCTAATCATTCCCTTAGATGCCTGAACCAAGGTAACAAGAGTTAATTACTGCATACCTTCTCCCATTCTTTCTTTCTGTCACAACACAATTCTGGACCAAAAGTCACTGAGATCCAGTAGAGAAAACCTGTTACTATCATATTTGGCAATATTATTAGCAAGAAATAAGTCAACAGAGGTCTATGTAATATGACTAGAGGTGATTAATTTCCTCTGACATTTCTCTTGCTGTATCAGAAATACTACCTTAAACCAGTCATTTTCAACCTGAGAGAATTTTGTCCCCCCAGGTGACATTTGGAAATCCCTGGAATTTTTGTGTTTGTTTTATTTGTCACAACTTGGGAGAAAATGGTACTATTTGCATTTAATTGGTAGAGGCAAGGCATGTTGCATAAATATCTTATAATGCAAGGCAGCCTCCCTTCCCAACCAAGAATTATCTGGCCCAAAATCTCAGTAGTGCTGAGATTGAGAAACCCTGGCGTACACTGATGTTTTCCACCTGTTTGTTCCTCCTCGACTTCCTACATAAATCCTTTCACTCATCATTATTATTTTTATCTTTGAGATGACTTTATCTTAGAATGGTTTCATTTGTTCATTGAGTATCTACTATATGCAAAGAAGTATGCCAGGCACTGCGAAGATAATGTTGAGTTAACCTTAGCATGAACCCTGCTCTCTGGATTTTACTGTCTAGTGGAGGAAATTGTCATTACCAGATTACACAAATAAGTGTCAAGTTTCAGTGTGACAAGTGCCACACATTCTCCTTGGTTGCCACAAAGAGGCTGGAGAAATTTATGTGGGACCAAAAACCAGACAGCACTTTTTCCAGAGTGGTCTCACCCACAAACGATATTTTACTTACCTATGTCAACACACAAATACGACCTAGGAATATTATCAACGTTTTTGTCATTAGGAAAGGGCTTTTACAGGTGCTAATGCTGGAGCAGAACCAGCATTGCCAGGCGGGAGATGGGGCCAAGTTAGCCGAAGGAAGTGCCACAGCTTGGCATATGTAGGAAACTACAGACGGTTCAGCCTGAGCACGGGGCATGCACCAAAGGGCATACAGAGCAAAGAGCCCAGCCGGGGGGGAGGCAGCGGCCGGAACGCAGGGCTGTCCTGGAGCAAAGTCCTGTGACGGAGCGCACTGGAGGGTTGCTAGAAGGTCAGTAAAATGCTGGGGTTTGCCTTTAGAAGCCTGGCAGGGGCGAAGGTGGGCAGGATAAACTGGAGAGGCTACACTCTGGAATGACAGAGCCTGTTAGGAAACCATCACAGTTTTCAAAGCAAGAAGTAATGAGGCCGTGGCCGTGGCTCGAGTGATGGGAATATTATGGAAAGTGAGAGTCCAGCTCTTGTGACTGATGGATGCTGGGAGGAGCTTAGAAAGCCATCTTTTATTCCCAGTATTTTGAAACACACCCTTATAAATATTTTTGTTCTTCCACGATAACCATGCCTGCGCCTTCCTTCTCTGCATCCTACTAGATAGAATGCGTAACCTTTACGGTTGCAGCCAAGTATGGATTTTGTGTTTCAAAGAAAATGAGAGCATGCGACAAGATTAAATTTTTCTTTATGTCACAATATTATGGTGATTTTAGTTCTAAGAAAGTCTTTTTTGAAAGATGTTTGAAACCTTCCTGGCTGTTAAATGAACAGGAAAAATGCTAGGATTTCAGGGTGCTTCTGCGTCACATCCTTCTCCTGTTGAAAGTTCTGGTTGGCCTCTGTGCAAAACCAGTGCAGACAAAGTCTGCTCTCCAGGAATGATGTGTAGAGACAGCGGGAGCCCAACGGCCGCAGAAAGGGGCCCAGACGTGACAAGTGCTCACTGCAACTGAGATGCGTGGACATTTTTCATGAAGTGAGATCTACTTTGGATTTTTATCCCCCCGGAGTTGTTAATACAAACATTTTCCCCTTCTATTTAATGAAAAGGAAGTATTAAATCATACAATAGGCAGTAAATTTAAAGTCTCATGTGTTGTAAAGTCTTAAAACATAAATATGTCAAGGGATATTAGAAAAAACTCATAGACGACACGAACATAATAGGAGATGGAGGGAAAATGTTTTGAAATGCGTCCCTAAACTTTTAGCTCTGGCATGACTCCAAAGACAAATTTTAAATAACAACAGCAACCCAAACCCCTGGGGCCTCCTCAGAGAAAGAAGTTGGGCTGAACTGACAGTGTTTTGACCTAGTGTAGTGCCTCTTACAGTTTATGCTCTGGGCTATCAATGCATAATATCTTAATCAATCATAAGTATTTGCAAGTCTAAAAGTAAGGGTGATACCTGCTTCTCCTCACTCAGAAAAGGATTTTATATATTTCGTACTTCTTGATGTGTAAAACAAATTTCTAGACTGTCTTCTGCTTTGTAATTTTGACATGCACTGTTGGACAGTGAATCTGAACGTTCTCAGAATGTAGGAAATGGGCATTTCCTCTGCCCTTGTAGAAGAAAGCCTTCCTGGAGATCTCGCCTCTGACCACAGACTGCACCTCTGATATTATTCAAATGGAGTCAAAAACATTCCCTAAAGAGCACCAGAAAATTTGAGAGTTCCCAGTTCTATCATGCAAGGTAGGAACCATGTTCTTTGCTCTACCTGTGATTAAATTATTCCTTTGTGCCTGGAAAAATTCAGACATCATATCCAGCTTCCTTTACCATCCCTGAGAACCACAGCTAGGATAGGATGGGCTTTGCTTCATGCATTGAGCAGAGGGTATGAATTCAGGGAAACCCGAAGTGATGGGAGTTTCCTTTACCAACTTTGTACAAGTCATTTAAACTGTCTGGAAATCAGGCTCTGGGAAGAAAAGTGGATTGACTACTAATGTTTATTAAGCAACTAGTAAAGGCCATCACTCTGCTAAACTGAGTGTGTTAGAATTGCACTAATTTATGTAAATTTTTAAAAATCCAGTCAATGTTTTAACTAAATTTGATGACCAGACAGTCATCATTTTCTAAATAGCCACTCGATGTAAAGCATTTTTTTAGTCATAATGGATTGTAATAGAAAATAATAAATAGTTTTAGGACAAGGTAACAGATTACATCAAGTAAATAAACATGAAAAATGAAATACACTGAGTGTACAGAAAGATAGGTATTTTGTATCAGACCTTGTTTAAAGAAAATATCTGTTGCAAATCAAACCAGTGGATTTTGATTGGCTTAGCAAATCCCTTTTGGAAGATTTACACCAGGAGAACACTAAGGTGAGTAGAATAATACAAATTAGGAAAAAATATTTTATCCAGAAGGTTTTATTTATTGCACCAACAAATAGCATAACTCTTCATGGAAATAGATATCTAGATGGTCTATTGTATTTGTACATCATAGTTGTATTAGTCTGTTTTCATACTGCTGATAAAGACATTACCCGTTACACTGGGTAATTTGTAAAGAAAAAGAAGTTTAATGGACTCACAGTTCCACGTGGCTAGGGAAGCCTCACAATCATGGTGGAAGGTAAAAGGCATGTCTTACATGGCGGCAGCCAAGAAAGAATAAGAGCCAAGCAAAAGGGGAACCCTGTTTTAAATAATCAGATCTTGTGAGACTTAATCACTAGCATGAGAATAGTATGGGGGAAACCACTCCCATGAATCAATTATCTCCCACTAGATCCTCCCACAAACTCAGGAATTATGGGAGCTACAATTCAGAATGAGATTGGGTGGGGACATAGTCAGACCATATCAATACTCCTTAATTGAATAAGTCACTGATAACTCACAAAAGCCAGAGAAAGGTAGGACATGACAAATCTAGGAGGAATTTGAACAAACGGGGCCCAATGAGAAGCAAGTAAAATTTAGAGACAGATCATGAAAGAAAAGAAAAAGATAGGTCTGGTTGAGAGTATTCATGATTTTTTTCCCCCAGGTATGACCTTTTATTCTCTGTTCCATCTCCTGATCCTGGGCCCTGGAATAACCTTAGCCGAGGTTGCCTGAGATTCTAAATGGAGAAAGCATAGCAGAGATATTTGAAAACAGTTCATTGCTTTATAAAAGTCAGCAACATAAAATATCTTTGTGTGAAATACTGCTATTATTTAAATTACACAACTCTTGATTTAGAGGGGAGAAAGCAATTATAATCGAAAGATCCATAAGAAACATGGTGTTAGTCCTACATTAGATGAATTTTATGTTATCCTAATGAAATTACTGAAGGGTACACATTTATTTTGATGCCCAGCTTGCAGAGGCTTATAAAAATAGTAGCAAAGTGTTTGATGAGACAGTGAGCCACCTGGGTAAGACTGTGGGCTCTGAAGAGAGCCTGTCTGTGGTTAATTCTGCCTCCATCACCTGATCATCTCTGAGACTCCAAGCAAGTGGCTGAAGCTGTCAGTACTGCAGATGCTACATCTATAAAATGGAATATTTATGGCAGCATCCTGATGGGAATGTGGTAAACACTAAATGAGGAAGGAATAAGAGCAGTTCTTAGCAACACAGAACATGCCATAAATGCCTGCTTGCATTAGATTGACTTCTACTTGTAAGAAATAAACTTATGCCAGTGCTTATTGTAGAATAATGTTATGTACAGGAGATAATCTCTCTGATTATTAAATCTGTGGTTGTATGGCGGAAAATCTAGAAAGAGCTGCTTGTTACACTGACCTGACAGCACTTTTCACTTCACTGAATTTTTTTGCTTTCTCTGGCTTCATGCTCTCTTGTGATTTCTCATTCTGCAATCTAAGTCCATACCAGCCCAACAAAGGATCTGGAGAAAGGGCAACAGATGAGTATGAAGGAGGTCCCTTAAGTTCAAGAACAAGATTGAAGACATTAAGAGCAATTTGATGCAGCGAAGAGCAAGCTGAATATAATAAAGCATTTTCAGTAATACTACTGCCACTAAAGTGGTGTTTTCATCATGAACATTGCATGTCTAATTGTACTATTGCTAATGTAAAAAAAGATAAAGCAATTCTAAATGCTGATGAACTTACAGTAAGTATTTTTGGATATGTAAAGAGCTGTTAAGGACTGTTGTGATTTAGGACTTTCAAAGTCAAAAAGTGATACATTTCAAAACATTTACATCAGCAAATTTTTAGAAATAAGTGAAAATCTATTCTCCCCAATGACAAGTGTTGATTTATTTTTCTTAGCTACTATGTCACTTAATTGAAATTCTGAGTAGAAACTTTACAAGACGAATTTCCTATTAATATACATATAATTTGCCCTTCCCCCAGTAATTGCTCATTTTGCTGAAGATTTTCGTTAACGGTTAGGTCATAGCTGTCGTAAGGACCATTCATTTGCCCTGTTCCCAAACTATGTGCCAAGGTGTTCCAGGGTAACACAGGAAACTCAAGGGATTCCGAGGGATAGTTTAAATGTTCAACATAAATACAGTATGTTGAAGCCAGGTTGAAACATGAGCTCCGTTCAGTTTCAAAATCCAGTTGTGCACATTCCTTTTGATGATGTCATCACTTTGCATACCTCGGTTTTCAGAGGTTTTTCTGCTATAAAGCAAGTACTAGTGAAAATCCGCATAGGAGAGGATGTGAAGGGGGCATCGTCTGCTTCCATTTCGAGAAGTTGTGCAGTGCCCCAGAGCACTACGTTAATAGTTTTATAGCAAAAGTATTATGAAATAGGATTAAAGAAAATGCCTATGGAATTGCTTTGCTTTTAATGTCTAGTAATGAGAAATAGTTATGAATGGACACTCAGACACTGCAGCCTTTTTATCCTCATATTAAGACTATGCCCAAATATTCATATGTTCTTTAGAATTTCTTTAAGGACAAAGTGAAGCAATATACATAGATGAGTTTATTTTGGTTTTTTAACATGGACAGTAATAACTGTAGATCTAATTAAATGGCTTTAGATTTTTGGATTTTTGTTTATGTTTTTGTTTTATTCTAACAGCTAAAAACAACGCTCAAAAGCTTTCCTCCCATTCCTAATGTATTTCAGGTTAAAACAATGTAATATAATCTGTGAAGTCATTTCTCAAAAACTATATTGAAGTGTCAACTATGAATATGAATGGAAAATATGGATGCAAAATACGATGGCCCCGCAAACCACAAAAATGACCACACAACTCACAGTAGCCTGGCTGATATGAATGAATGCTCATTCTTAGCCAGTCACAGGTTTAGCATTGCTCTGTTTTTTTCTCCTTCTAGATAAGATTCTTCAGGATGCCCAGTCATGGAATATCCCCTACATCCTGGTAGCACCCAATCCAGAACGAAGCCTTGCTCCTTTGAATCTTCCCCACCACACCCAACACAAGTCACATCTTGCCAGTCTGTTCAACAGCCTCTTACCAAAATGTCCCGTGGTTCCCATGGTGTGAGTCCATTCTTATTATGAGCAGTAAGCCCAACTTGGTTCAACCACAGGTGTGATCCTGATGTCCTCGGTTGGATGGCAGTGACATGGCCAGCAGCTTGTTTCTGAAGTTCACTCTGTGTCCTGAATGCCATGCCACATGACCTGTGTCCATCAGGAAATGAACCCATAAAACAAGAACAGGGAGTACCTCTTCCTCGGATAACAGGCCTTTTCTGATAGACAATTCTGCTCCCACTGTGTTGCCCATATACTCTGAGGGCAGGAACCAGTGTTTGGTACTAGAGGCTGAGAGCTTTGGAGACCAGAGTGACCAAATATTAGACCAAATTAGACCACATTTTGTTAGATCCTATGAAGATTTTCTTTTGAGGAAGTATCTCTGCTCAATATTATCTGAGATAAATTAAGTTGGCATTCTTTGAAGAACTAAGATGAGGCGATGAAGACAAAAATCAAAAATAGATGTTGTTAAATTATGTTCTAGCCCAAGATTAGACTCTGGTAAACTCTCAGCCCCAAAGTATATGTTCATGATTCACATTATAAAGACACTGTGAGAGGTGCCTTTGGGACAGGTTCTCGCTTCCAAAAACACAGAGCTTAGAGTGGAATTTCAAGAGATAGTGTTCATGTAGTTAGAATGCATCTACCTGTATCGTTGTGGCTTCTATCAGAAGTTAAGAAGTTTTCGTAAAGAGATTCATCAAGTGCACTATTTGTATTGTTTTCAGTGACAACTGTCAAATGGTATGGTTACCTAATTTATAAGAAAATGTGCTCTAGTCTATGGTTTATACACATTATATTTTAAGTTTATATATCAAGTTTCTTTTAATATATCTAATGTATGATATATATAATATATGTATATATACATTATATGTATATGTACACATACTGTAATATGTATTATACATATATATCTACACACTCTATACACATATGTCTACACACACACACATACACATGTGCACACATGCACGCATATATGTGGTATATATATGTATGTATAATAAAACATTTTGAGGGTGACCAAGGCCTTTATGGTTTTCTCAAATTCTAATCTAATCCTGAGGCAAAATTCTGATCTTATCCTGATACCAACAAAGTAAAAACCACTGCTCAAATGTTCTTAAATCATGCCCTTCCAATCTGAGTATCTTGGACATCAAATCCCTTCCCTCTTATTTCTTCTCCAGCTTCACAGGTCAAGGTGATTTTCTAAGAAACAGCATGGTCTGTTAGTTTTAAATAGATACATAGTGATGAGCATAAACATTTTCTGTAAAGTCATCATGCTTCACAAGGTCAAGTTTGTGAAGATGAATTTGTACTTTTTCCATTGGTCTGTCATCACCAGACAGAACCTGTTAGAATTTCCAGGGCAACTAAATTCTTACATGTTTGAGGTTAATTTTTCATTTTGGAGCATATTTTTATTGAAAAAGTCTAGTTGCATTAATGGATGAATAAATTACTGTTTTAAAGTGAATTGGGTATTGCATAGGTATTATGACATAACTGATGATATCCACTATAATCTAATGGTCTTTGAGAATATTTATGTCTTCTAAAGGACCTAAATATTCTATATAGAAGCAGAAATTTGTTAATATTTAAGCTACATGTAATTAAATATAATAGCACAAATTGGGGCTAATCATTTTACATCATTCCTCGTCCCCAACTTCTAATAAATTGACTTCAGAGAAGCAGCCCATTGCTTGACTAAGATTAATGGAAGGCACTTAGCACCCATAACAGTTCAGAGATAGTCAATTTTCTCATCATTTTACTGTTTTTCTCTCTTCGCTTTACCAGCCAGTAGAAAACTTGCTATTTGAAATAGTTCCTCCTGATTCTGAAACAAGATCCCAATCCCCACAAGGGGGCCTTGCCTGACTAACGTGTGCAGTGGGCTCAGGTCCCCAGTGCTGTGGGTGGGAGGAGAGGAGTGGGCTTCTCAGAGGGGCTCACAGAGGGCCTTTTTCTTTTCTCACTCAAATGCACCCCTGCAGGAGTTGCTGCAGGCTCCACCTTCAAAGGGCGCCCAGACTGCCCACACTTTTCAGCCCCCTCTGTCCCCGCTGGGGCTACTGCTGCCCCTACTGCTCTTTGCTCCCACCCCACCCCACCCCTCAGACTCTGTTCTGAACCCAGCATCCAGCGGGGGCCTTTTCCAGAACTCAGCTTCATCCAGGTATCATTGATACACAAGAAATGCACAATTTTAGGCCTGCAGTTTATGAGTTCAGCATGCACGGATCCAGGCAGCCACCATCAAAGTGATCCTTTAAAAACGTGAGTCAGATCCCAGCGTTCCAGCAGCTTTCCTCTCTCTTGGAGCGGAAGCCAGAGGCCTGCGATGGTGGACACATCAGGGCCCCTGTTGGTCTCCCAGCAGGTCCCGGTACTCGCTTCACTTCAGCCCCTGACCTTCTTACCTCTTGTCTGATGTGCCAGGCTCACTCCTGCCTCAGGGACTTGCTACTCTCGTTTCCCTGTTCTGGAATGTTCCCTCCGCTCAATTCCAGTGTCACCTTCTCCGAGCAGTCTCCCCTGGCCTCTGTATTTATAATAACCACCCCATCCCCCGCTCCACTCACCTACAGACGCACAGACTGCCATGTCCCTGCCTCTGCTTGGCTTTATTTTCCCATCCCACTTGTATGAGTGTCCCGGTGGTGGCCATAACAAGGCACCACCAACTGGGTGGCCTAAAACAAAAGAAATTGATTCTGCCAGTGTTCAGGAGGCCTGAAGAACTAAATCATGGTGTCAGCAGCATAGCATCTCTCCAGAGGTGCCTCCCTTCTCACTTCTGGTGGTGCCGGAATCCTCGGTGTCCCTGGGCTTGTGGCCGCATCACTCCAGCCTCTGCCATCATCTTCTCATTGCCTCTCTCTGTGTCTGTGTCTTCTGCCTCTTATGAGGACATTCTCTTTTGACTTAGGGGCCATCCCAATCCAGTATGATCTCATTTCTATCCTTACCTTAATTACATCTGCAAAGACCATATTTCCAAATAAGATCAAGTTCTAAGGTTCCAGGTGGACATGAATTTTGGGAGACACTGTTCAACCCCCTGCATGTGTATCACTATCTGACAAATAACACATTCTGCTCTTTTAATAATTTTAATGACCAGTGACCAGTCAAAAGTCAGCTCCCCAAGAATAGGAACCTTTGCTCCATTCAACAGTGTATTCCACTGGACAGACACATGGTGGCCATTAAATATTGGCTGGAGGAGTGAGAGGGTTCCTGATGGAATCTTTAGACAAAGCAGGCAGGCAGGCAGCCTGCAGGAATATGGCAAGAGGTGAAAGCTACTGAGCCCTACTGAAATAAGCTGAAGCTCGGGGAAGTTGCATTTCCAACTCTTAGATGAACGAGAGGTGGTCAGGAAGTCAGAGCTGATCAATGGAAGAGTCAGCCTCATGATCAAAGTCACACTGAAGACTCTGAATTGGAATCAGAGGTGGTACTTCTTGGCCTCTCTCTCCTTCTTGCCTTGCTGGGGTGGCCTCTACAGGCTTAAAACTGCCATGTCCTGGGGTCAGATGGGCGTCTATATTCAATTCCTGCTGCTGCTAATACAGATTAACACAAAACTGGTGGCTTAAAACAACACACATTTATTCTTGTATCGTTCTGGAGGCCAGAAGTGCAACACCAAGTTCATCGCGTCACAGTCAAGGTGTCTGTATGGCCAGGCTCCCTTTAGAGGTTCCAAGGGAAACTGTCCTGGCATTTTCCAGCTTGTAGAGCTGCATTCCTCGCACCCCTTGGCTTGTGGCCCCCTCCTCCATGCCCAACACAGCAGCATGGCCTCGTGCATCAGTGTTACATTGCCCTCTTCTGCGTCCAGTATCCCTCTGCCTCCTTCTTAGGACACTTATGATGGTATTTAGGGCCCACTGGATAACTGAGGACCGTTTTCCATCTCAGGATACTGACTCACATCTGCAAAGTCCATTTGGCCCTAGAAGGCAGCATTAGCAGGTTCTAGGGACTAGGACCTGGATAACGTTGGGGGCCACTATTCAGCCTCCCCCAGTGTCCTATCCAGAGTCTTATCACGAATATAAGGGCAGGTAGAAAAGGCCTCAGACCCCTACCTGCTGATTTCCCAGTGGGGATTCTGTCCTTTCACTGAACACACGGGAATAGCCCCTTCTCCTCTTTTCATTTCTCTCCTGTTGTCAGGGCGACTTGTAAGGAAATAATCAAATCTGAAGCAAATCAGACACGAAAGGTGACCCTGTGTTTATAACATTTGAATTCTCTCTCTTTTGTGTGCTAAATTTTTCATTTCTGTTTTATCATCTTATCTCATATGTAGTTTGTCTGAGTTGTCTCAATCTTTTGTGAAAATGTAGGTAAAATTAATACAAGAAATTTCATATGAGAAGGGAATTATCTGTTTGGAAGGAGGAGCTGCTGGTTGGCTGGTCCCAGGGCACCTCCTGGTTCCCCTTTTCACTGGGGAAGCTTGAGCACATCTCCAGGGAGACCTGTGATGCTCCGTCATGAGGCCAGGACCAGAAATCATGGTTGAGAGGATTCATGTTTATGACACAGTTTGGGGAATTAATTTTTCTTAGCCTATAAATCTTGGAGAAAGCCATTTCCTCCTTAAAAATGGTATAAGCACTGAGCTTCATTTCCAGCACTAGTCATAATTTTCGTGCTACTGTTTACATAAAAGCCAAGTTGGTGTTTTGAAACAAATGTGATGAATTGTATAGGGCAGGCTGGGCACCATGGCTCATGCCTGTAATCATAGCACTTTGAGAGACCGAGATGGGTGAATCATTTGAGGTCAGGAGTTCAAGACCAGCCTGGCCAATATGTCGAAGCCCCATCTCTACTGAAAATACAAAAATTCGCCAGGTGTGGTGGCGAGCGCCTGTAATCCCAGCTACTTGGGCAGTTAAGGCAGGAGAATCGCTTGAACCCGGGAGGTGGAGATTGCAGTGAGCTGAGATTGTGCTGCTGCACTCCAGGCTGGGCAACAGAGTGAGACTGCCTCAAAACTAAAAACTAAAAATTGTTTAGGGCAGCTTTTTGTTTTTGGTTAAAAACTATCCAGGAATGAAGATTAAGATACTAATACTTTTATGTTTATTGTTGGGTAAGTTCTCTTTGGTCAACAAGAATGTAAATATCTCCGTTTTGTTCTTTAAAGAATCTATCTTAACTTTCTTGTAATCATGACCCCTGCACACTTCCAACTATATCATCAAGACCAAATGAAAAACAAAATCCTCTACTTCCTCATGACTCAAAATATGGAAGTCAAAATTGGTACGGTCTTTAAAACTTCCTGAGCTCAGGGTTTCTAAAGGATTAAAATTATCATACGTTTTAATAATGTCCACACAACCCTGCCCTCAATGGAAATGGTTTAGATAGCAATCAGAGTGAGCCACGACCGCCACCATAGAGCTTTGCTGAAAATATTTTAGAATTGCGAAGATGCTGGTTGTCCTGGGACCCTTTTCACTGGGGAAGCTTGATAAGATCTTGTGACGATTCCTCAACTTTTTGGTTTCGGTACCAGCAGAACACAGTCATGAACGGTTGAACGTCGTCATAAACTGTTGAACATAGTAGCAAACCGTTGCTGTTTAGCTCTATGCTGAGCACTGTGATTTTAACAACTCAGATAGTCCGTGTAAGAGTGAGGATTCAGTCACAATACTGTGGACCTGTGTGACAAGTTTTAATGGAGAAAAGGTTATATTTGCATATCTCCAGTTGCATTAACATTTCTAAAGTGAAGCCCAGTCACAAATGAGAGTTCTGAGTTTGGCTTCTATGGGAGATTGTAGAGGGTTCTTATTTCTCCTCTTCTTAGTTCTATACAATACCTGATATTTCTAGAGGGCCTGTGCTAGGTGCCAACCGCTGCTCTCAGAGGCTCACATGTATTATTTCTAATCATCCCAATAATACTCTCAGGTGGGAATTATTATCTCAGTGGGACAGATGGACTCAATGTTCATTTACACAGTGAGCACCTCCCTGCCAGCCAGCAAGGCTCAGACCCAAGCCAACACTGCAGAGAAAGTTAACAGTGGAGCAGGATTCGAACCAGGTCTGGTTGCATCCAAAGAACATTGCCCACTCTAGCACACGGCCTCCGAAGAGGGGTTAGGAAGAAAGGAAACTGTTTTTAAAGGGCAAATTTTACTATCAGCTAAAGCAGTGTCTCCCTTTACACTTAGAGTTCTTCAAATAAATATAATGTCTAAATGAACACATACCAGTGAAAGGTTATAAGGTTTATGAAATCTTAAGTGGTATTACATAGATTTTAAGGAGAAATAATCCATTGTAGCAGTCTTATAGTAAAAATTACTAGAAAATATCTAGTTCTTAGTACTTTATCAAGCACTTTCATATGTATTATTTTATGTTGGCATTTTAAGAGAAAGAGAAGTGCTGTAAAATAGGTGGTATTATTCTTTGTATTTTGATCCATGGAAACCAAGGCCAGCAAGGTCTAAAGGACTATCCTGTATTGATGGGATAAAAGGAAGAGAGCCAGATGTTCAAAGACAGTTATTCTGACGCCAAATCCTGAGTCTGGTACAACAGTCAAGGAGGGATAGATTTACAACATGCTTGCTCAACAAAACTGATCAAATACAGCACATGTTGAGACCAGAGATTCCCAACTCAGGCTCTGGTGGCATTTGGGGACCAATAATTCTTTGTCATGGGGACTGTCCTGTGCACGGCATAACGTTGGCCGCTTCCCTGGCCTCAATTCACTGGATGCCAGCAGCGCCTTCCAGGGGGTGTCAACCAAAACTGTCTTCAGGCATTGCCAAATGTCCTCAGAGGGACACTGTTTCAGACATTATTACTTCTTTAGACGTTGTCTTAAAAAAAAATCACTGTTTTACACATTATTTCAAGAGAATGATTACAGCAGGCAACGTAGTTTCATAGCTACATTTATGGATTCAAGAGGCGGCAACTAGCATTTTACTCCAGCTCCATCCCTTCAGTTCAGTAACACCTTAAGTTGCCTCTTCTGTAAAATGAAAATAAGCCACACAATGTTCATTAAGGTTTAGAGAATTAGAGTGTGACCAGAGAACCTTGACCACTGACTTTTAGTATGTGCTCACGCTATTGCTGGAGATGATTATTCTGACTGTTGTGTAATTCTGAACGAATCTTATTCCTTTCTTTTTCACAATACTATCCACAGACCAGGTCCAGACTTTTTTGTATTTGAATGAAAGGTCTTTCGTGATCTCATCTCAAACTTGCTTTCCAGCCCCTGCTCCGACTCCCACCTGTTGCCAAGCAGCCCTCCACCCTAGAGGCCCCCATCCCATTCACAGCCGTGCCCCACAATAACCCCTCACCTTTCCCAAATAACCCCTCCTGTTAGGATGCCACACCTTTGCAGGTGCTGTTCCCTCCTCAGGTATTTGTTTGTTCCAGAACTTTTTTGTCTTGCAAGATTTTCTTTGTCCTTAAGGATTAAGACCTTATGTGAAAAAACCATCCTAGACACACTGAATTCCGGCCAAAATGACTCGAACAGACTATTTTCTCCAGGCCTGCTGCTATTTCTCTGGGGTATATCTCCATGATCAGCAAAAAGAAAACCAAACTGAATCTCATCTAAGCGAAACAAAACTGTTATAGAAAAAGAGCCTTGGAGGTAAATCATTCCCCCAGACTTTCTGCTGGAGGGTGCTCTTTTAGCATCTATTTTGTGAAATTGAGGAGAACACTTGAAACGATTAGTCTTTTCTTAGAGGGCAACTGCTGCAGTGACTGAGTCCCAAGGGACTGCCAATTAGAATAAACCAGAAGTCAACTGCCTGGAGACACCATCAACTCCAGCCCAATTTCTGGGAAGCTGGTTTAAAGCCTGAGGACTTGAACACTAACTTACATTCACCTTCCAATCTTGTCTGGCTTTGTGATCTGGGCTTTTTCTCCTTCACCTGCTTCCACTGTGCCCCAGAGTTGCCCCATAAATGTTGCACCCTCACATCACCCTCACAGATGGTTGTCTAAGCAGAGTGGGAAGCCACTGGAGCGTCTAAGCCGTGGAGTTGTGAGATGTGATAGATGCACAGAGAAGGCTGCTCAGGTTAGCAGCATGGAGAATGACTCCGCTTGTGTCTCTGTGTTGGGTATTGAGTGTATATGGGGTGTGTGTGAGTGTGTTGGCGTGTGTATGTGTGTTGAGTGTGTGTTTTGTGTGTGTGCATGTGTTGGTGTGTGTGTTGGGTGTGTGTTTTGGATGTGTATGTGTTGGGTGTGTGCATGTGTATTGGGTGTGTGTGTTGTGTGTATGTGTGTGTGTTGGGTGTGTGTGTGTTGGGGATGTGTGTGTTGGGAATGTGTGTGAATTTGGTGTATGTGTATTGGGTATGTGTTGGATGTGTGTGTGTTGGGTGTGTGTGTGTGTATGTTGGGTGGTTACTCTAAGAATGACACTTGCTCTTCTGAGAGTCACCGGTAGAACTGTGGAAACACTGTCCCAGTCCAAGCCCTTTCTTCAGTCCTTGGCACCTTCATTCTTTCAAACCACATTTATGTGGACTCCATTTGGTGTCAGGGAGACCTGTAGGAGCCAGCTGACAAAGATGACCAAGAGAGTCGCGGCCCTGGCCTCAGAGCCTAGCAGAGTGACACAAGAGATGGTCACCTCATGTCCACAGCATGACTGTGTCATCCTCCACTGGGCACTGCGTGGATACGAGTTGGGGAGGGATTCCCCGAGGAAGTCATAAAGAGCCTAAGCCCTGAGTGTGAGTGAGAAGCCACTGGGCCAGGCAGGCCAGGCGACAGGAGGACAAGAACAGGGGCAGGCCAGCGCCAGGCAGGAGCCTGCGAGGCAGGAGTGGGCAAGCCCAGCAAGGCCTCCAAGGTCATGGGAGTATCTTAGACTCTCAGGGACAGTGGGAGCCCCTGAGGGGTGTGGAGCTGAAGTGGCACAATCACGTGTGTGTGTCTGTGTGTCTAAATGCCTCAAGTGGGAAGAGTGGTGATTGGGAGGTGGGAGGAAATTTGCAGGTCAGCAGAGTGAAGGTGAGGTACAAGGTCTGGGAGAGCCGAAGTGGGAATGGAAGGGATTCCAGAGGTTTTAGGATTCCAGAGGTTTTGGGATCCAGAGGTTTTGGGGTTGGAGACAGGGCAGAGCTGGCAACAGCCTTTCCTTTGACCTAGTGTGAGGGACGTGGATCCATTCTGCACTCATGACTCTTTGCGGTGTTCATCCTTCCTATCTGTTTGGGCAGTGTGTGTGCAAGTGCGTGTGCACCGGTGCATGCATGTGTGCCAAAAGTCCCTAAGTCTGTTCCTAGAGTTCTTGTTCAAAAGGTGCATTTCGCATATGCCGTGTAAGCCATCACCTAATAGAGCAATTACTGACTAGTTAATAAAATAGATGGAAATGAATTCTTTACTAATTGCTTTCTGAAAGCATAGGCTTAACTGAATTCACCTTAGCCATCCAGTGTCTCTACACTTCTAAATTTAATTTACAGGTATTTGGTAGATTTTGGTTTAATTTGCCTAAAGAATATAATTCTATAAGGCTACTCTTATAAAAAGGACTGTGCTATCTCAGCGTTGCAGACATGGTTTAGAATAATGAAACAAAAGGAAATTAACTTTAAAAGACAAACAGGCTTTACATTTTTAATTCTATGATTGTTTGCTACTGTGAACTTAGCCAAGAAGGATTGAATAGTTTGTTCGTTATCAGCAATCACTTAAGTAGGTTTCTTCACAAATATACTATTATGCTGTATGTCTTTCTGAGTATGCATATATATTTATTAGAGAGGGCTGTCTGATTATATGTAAATTTATAAAATGCTCAATGCATATTAAATAGAACGCCTAATCCTTCCAATAAAAACTAAGCCTCTTCAAGAGGTATTCTATTTCATATTGTATTCACTTGCTATAAAGGAAACACCAATATGTTTCAAGGTTTGCTTGAGAACCTCTACCAGCCGTGATAAAGGAAAGATAAAGAGAAGAGGTTAGAATCTCCGAGGACACTTTTAACCTTTGTCTGTTCCTTCTCTGTCCCATTTTTCATGTCTCCTCTTCCCAGATGACAGCATCAACCTGGCATCAATGGGATGTATGCTTTTGAGTCGTTTCATGAGGAATAGAGGTGGCTGCAAAACTGGCTCATTCCTCTTCCTGCCTATGCTTTGGATAAATAGTGCCCTTTGGTGGCTTGTGGGGTCAAGTTTTTACCTGTGGTCTTGCAGTTGCTATTTTATTTCTCTGTTAAAAATTGGTTCCCGGCTGCAGGGATAGAATTCATACAGTTGGTCCTGTTAGCAGCATGTCTAACCGGCTGAGCAGAGATTTAATAAAATGACATTTCTTTGTATGACAGTACAATCAAGATAATGTTTTAAAATGGACTTAAATATTTTAGAGCATATTGCTTAAGATGACAACCAGCTTCTTAGAGTAGCTCAGTTGTGAAAAGGAGGAGATGGGAAAAAAATATGTGCAGTGTATGAAATGTATTAACATTTTGCAAACAAGCATAACTTTTTAAATAAATAATTTCTTTTTACAAGGTCATTATGTTATTATACTTTTATTCCCAGAGAATTGTGTAGGGCATCTGTCTATTTTTAAAGAAGAGATTATGAAAACAACAACAGTAATAAAAATAATAATATCAACATTGGCTGCTATCACAACGTTTTGGATTGGACTCATCCAATTCTGTTTTCTCTTGTCTGATAATTTAGCTAAATGCTGTACCCGAATCAGACTGTTGAAACAACATACTAGAATAGATATGACCTCTATATATGATCCATTTAAGATGGTCATGGCGACACCCGCCTGTAATCCCAGCTATTTGGGAGGCTGAGGTGGGAGGATCACTTGAGCCCAGGAGTTTGAGGCTGCAGTGAGCTGTAATCACACCACTGCACTCCAGTGTGGGTGATATAGTAAGACCCTGTATCTAAAAAAAAGTTATAAATAAATAAATGAATAATTCACTTAAGCCCAAACGAAAATGTATATATTAAAATCATATGCTACATTAGGTTACTTTTCAGTCTTTATTAACATGTAACTTCAGTTGATAGATTGATCTGTATATGTAATCTATATAATCAATCTATGTAGTATACACATGTATGCACTTGAAAACTATTTACTCAAGGAAATCTCTTCCAAATCCTCTTAAGTGGATCTACGTGTAAGAAAACCAGAACAGTCATTTGTGAAATATTTTCTTATAAACTCTTAAGCACATTTCATACATGAGCTAACCATGTGTTAGCACTGTGGTAGGATTTCTCTCTCATGTTCTCCCACCTTCTTTTGTTCAGAGAATTTGGATGGAGAGACCCGGAACTGCCGGAAGTGATTCAGATGCTGCAACACCAGTTTCCCTCCGTCCAGTCTAACGCGGCAGCCTACTTGCAACACCTCTGCTTTGGAGACAACAAAATTAAAGCCGAGGCAAGTGCTCCTTGGATTCTGAAATGAATGGTGCCAGATCATAAGCACTTAGATCTTTTTAATGTTGACGGGGAAAAGAATGAGGAGAACAGAAGTTATGCTTTTAAAATTTAGATCTATATGTATGACTAAAACAAAGCATGTTTCATCTAATTAATTAGCATGCCTGTTTATGCATTCTTCCTTTTTTAGTATTTGAATACCAAGAACAGAGGACCAATGGTGTATGCTAGTTATCAATAGAGGCTGGATTGTCAGATGCCATACTTGGAATATGATTTGTCTTTCTCTTCCGGATTCTGTCTCTGGGAGTTTTTTCTGTCCCTAAATCCTAAAGATATACTAAGAATCAATTGTTCTCTCCTCAGTCACAATACAATTATTGTAGTCAGTATAAGCTATGACCTGTCCTTCTGCAGAACTCATTGATAGGATAAGGACTGTAGGCAGTAAATTGGCTTTGGGTTATAACCAAGTGTTTGGCACTATTTACAAAGGAGTAGTGGATTAAATGTGGATATCTGTTCCTAAGGAGACTATGGTCCATGTCCAACACATAAACAACTATTAACATGCTCTATGTTTTTAGAATACATAAAGTGCATATGTTGTGCTGTATGGTATTTTTGGAAAATGACAGTGGTCATTGCAGCAAAATCTAATTTTGTTAGACAAGGACCAAGCATGTGCATGTAAGGAACTGAGTTATCAATTTTTAAAAAAAGATTTATGAACTATGATGAGTCATCTTCATGGCATGTAAGCAATTTTGGGGATGAGGCTAAATTAGTTTAAGAGTGGAAAGAGAGATTTGAAGATGTAATTGCAATTTATTATAGATTTTGCTTGCTTGCATTGGGATATATATAGCTTCATGGCTTTTTGTTTTTTTCCACCTCTCTTCCCCTGGGCCTGCAAAGAACATGGTCCATGCTCATTCTTATCAGAAAAGTCCTGATTCTTTGTGGAATGAATATAGAGCAATGGTTCTCAACCAGGTGTGATTTTTGTCCCAAGGTACATTTGACATCTGGAGACATCTTTGGTTGTCACAGCTGGAGGTGGCTGTGGGTATCACTAGTAGAAATTGGGGGTCCCGCAAAACATCTTAGAAAGTGCAGGGCAGCCCCCCAAAGAGAATCACTGAGCCCCAAATGTCAGCAGTGCCAAAATTCAGTTATAGAGAAATATTGTCCATCTATGAAAAATTTTAAATGTGAAAAAAATGCCAACTGTTAAAAAGACCTAAAATCTCATGAAAGTTATGTGACTCCTGTCCCAAACAGATGTTAACCTAGTCATTCTCTATTTGTAATAGGGGGAAAATGTCCATGCAACATGAAGGACAGATTCCTGACTGGGGGTCACATACTGTCATCATATGTTATCTTTTCTTGAAGACCATAACATTTTCTTTTTTGGAGACTATAACTTTGAGGGCTTCTCTAAAGGCCATGAAAGTATTTCATTTCATTGTTAGCATGAATGGTTCAAAAGTGTTGTGGTGCCCCACCAAAGTGGGATGGACTCCCACCCAAAATTTGGTTGTTCTGATGCCAAGGTTGCTGGCATCACTTACACACCAAGAGAGCCTGAAAAGGTGTCACTCACACAGTGACGCCTTCTGGATCAAGCACGGTGGCTCCCAGGCAGATCCCAAATTGGCTTCTGAAAGCTTTTGTAAAGGAAACTGGCATGGAGCTATTACGGTTGTAGGAGTGGGTTCTCACATGCAGACTGGGCCTTGTATGGTTTGAAACTCCCGCGGGTACCAAAAAATAAGCTCTGAGTTTTATCAGCTTGCTCAGATGCGGGGCAGAGGAGGGAAGGGTAAGACTTCAAAGCTATCAGAAGTCAAACATCAAGAGATGGAGTCAGACCCTATTACAAGGAGTCACCCGGCCAGGTAGTGCAGGCTTCGTGGCCCAGGGAAGTCTTAGCTCATGGTCCGCCTCTGTAAATGTGATCCATGGGCCGGCCTTGGGGCCTCTCAGTGGCAATGCCACCTGACAGAAGCTGTAGTGATAGCAGCTGTAGACTTGTTAGTGGCTACATCAGAATGATCCATAGTGCATTGTGGTGAACACAGGCCTTGCAATGAAGGGGCGACCAGCACGAGTCATGGCAGGTGGATGAGCTTCCCAGGCTGGCTTCCCTGCTTACCAGCTCAGTCACCTTGAACTACCTGATTATCTTCTGGGGCCTCTTTTCTAATGTTTAAAATGAAGATGCTGATACCTTCTCTGTAGAGTCTTTCTAAGAATTAAATAACTTAAAGCATGCAAACTGCTTAGTGGTGAAATGTGCATTCATCTACCTTCTTTTTGGCCAGGAACAGTTAAGACACTAAAGTTACTGTTTTATTTTTATGTTTATTTCTGTATGTCACTGTGTATACATGTGTCTGTGTGTATGCCTGTGTCTCTCTGTGTGTATGTGTGTGTCTTAGTGTGTCCTCATGTGTGTGTACATATGCGTGCTTCTGTTTATTTTTGGTATTTTGCTGTGGGTGCCCTCAAGTTTGCCTATATCACTTCTCACTGTTTGGGGGGGCCCCTAGCAACTAGAACTCCTGGCAGCTGTTCACGTTATCGATGGCAGCCCTGCATGCTACCTTCTAAAGGCTGCAAACACTATCAGGGCTCATGGCAATGTTCCCAGGAGGCCTGGGGGGCTGGGATGAGAAGGAAGGAAGGGTGGTGTGTGACGGAGTGTACACCTGATCCCAAGTTGACAAAATGAGATTGAAGTTAGCAAGTGTTAGCCAAAGGAACAAGGGAAGTGCAAAAGGCTTAAATAAAACACAGAGTGAGCTTCCAGAGTTTCCCTTTCTTTCTCCTATTCAGTGTACATATGCACACACACACACACATACACACACACACACACACACAAACACACACACACAAGCTCTAATAAGCATTCTATACAGATATATTTTGTTCTCTCATTTTAACTCCAAGACCAAACTATTAGTAATTGGTTCTCCCTTTGTGACAGATGGCTGCCTGTCGTGTTTTCATACACAGACGTTGATTTTGGTAATTACCTGTTGTCCAAATACTAATCTTGCAGGCACTAGCCTTTCCAAATTTACTCAGTCCTCTAGTCTTTCTATTGCATTTTATTGAACTGATTTAGCCCGTCAGTCTGCATTTCATTATTGGTATTGACTTTACTCACACAAGGGGTAGGCCATTGAATGAAAGGCAGGTCTACATTTTCTATATGCAGAGGGTCATAAATCATGCCTTTCTTGTTCCTTATTCCTGTGCTTTGTACAGTTTTCATATAATAAAGCCAAGAACATCAGTTTTTTTTTCAAAATGAGACCAGATCTTCTATATGCAATGTTAGGAATTTGCTTCCATAAGTCAGCAGATAAAATCCTCATCGCTAACTTTTCCTACTGCTCTAGCAAACTTGGATTTAAGCCCATCATCTCAGTTCCCCTCTGTATTAGTCCATTCTCGTTCTGCAATGAAGAAATACCCAAGACTGAGTAATTTATAAAGAAGAGAGGTTTAATGGACTCATGGTACTGCATGGCTAGGGAAGCCTCAGGAGATTTATAATCATAGCAGAAGGTGTCTCTTCACAGGGCGGCAGAAGAGATAATGAGTATAAGCATGGGAAAATGCCAGACACTTAAAACACCATCAGATCTCATGAGAACTCATTCACTCTCTTGAGAACAGCATGGGGGAAACCACCTCCATGTTCCAATTACCTCCATCTGGTCCCACCCTTGACGTCTGGGGATTATTACAATTCAAGATGAGTTTTGGGTGGGAACACAGAACCAAACCATATGACTGCACCCCTGGCCCCTCCCAAGTCTCATGTCCTCATATCTTAAAACACAATCATGCTTTCCCAACAGTTCCCCAAAGTCTTAACTCATTTCAGCATGAACCCAAAAGTCCAAGTCCAAAGTCTCATCTGAGACAAGGCAAGTCTCTTCTACCTATGCACCTGTAAAATCAAACACAAGTTAGTTCCTTCCAAGATACAATGGGGGTATGGGCATTGAGTAAATAAAACCATTCCAAGTGAGAGGAATTGACCAAAGCAAGGGGGCTAGAGGCCCCATGCAAGCTTGAAATCCAATAGGGCAGTCATTAAACCTTAAAGTTCCAAAATGATCTCCTTTGACTCCATAGATGGGCTCCCATGGCCTCAGAAAGCTCTGCCCCATGGCTCTTCAGGGTACAGCCCCCCTCCCAGCTGCTTTCACAGTCTGATGTTGAGTGTCTGCATCTTTTCCAGGCACATGGTTCAGGTTCTCAGTGGATCTACCATTCTGGGTTCTGAAGGATGGTAACCCTCTTCTCACAGCTCCACTAGGCAGTGCCCCAGTGGGGACTCTGTGTGGGGGCTCCAGCCCCACATTTCTCTTCCTTGCTGCTCTAGCAGAGGTTCTCCATAAAGGCTACACCCCTGCAACAAACCTCCGCCTGGACATTCAGGCATTTCCACACATCCTATGAAATCTAACCTCAGTTCTTTACTTTTTGGCACCCACAGGCTCAACACAACATGGAGGCCACCAAGGCTTGGGGCTCATACCTCTGAAGCAATGACCTGAGCTATATCTTGGCCCCTTTTAGCCGTGGCTGGAGCTGAAGCAGCTGGGATGCATGGCACCATGTCCTGATGTTGCACAGAGCAGGGAAACCCTGGGCCGAGCACACAAAACCATTTTTCCCTCTTAGGCCTCCAGGCCTGTGAAGGGAGGGAATGCTGTGAAGGTCTGTGACATTCCCTGGAAACTTTTTCCCCATTGTCTTGGTGATTAACATTTAGCTTCTTGTTACTTATGCAAATTTCTGCAGTGAGCTTGAATTTCTCCCCAGAAAATGTGTTTTCCTTTTCTATCACATTATCAGGCCAAACATTTTTCAAACTTTTATGCTCTGCTTCCTCTTGAATGGCGGCTTAGAATATTCTTATACCACATACCCTAAATTATCTTTCTCGATTTCAAAGTCCCACAGATCTCTAGGGTAGGGGCAAAATGCTGCCAGTCTCTTTGCTAAAGCATAGCAAGAGCCACCTTTGCTCCAGTTCCCAAGATGTTCCTCATTTCTATCTGAGACCACCACAGCCTGGACTTCACTGTCCATATCTCTACCAGCATTTTGGTCAAAACCATTCAACAAGTCTCTAGGAAGTTCCAGACTTTCGCATATCTACCTGTCTTCTTTTGAGCCCTCCAAACTGTTCCAGCCTCTGCCTATTACCCAGTTCGAAAGGTGCTTCCACATTCTTGGATATTTTTACAGCAGCACCTATCTCCTGGTACCAATTTACTGTATTAGTTTATTCTCACACTGCTATGAAGACACACCCAAGACTGAGTAATTTATAAAGGAAAGAGGTTTAATTCACTCACAGTTCCACAGGACTGGGGAGGCCTCAGGAAACTTACAATCATAGCGGAAGGCATCTCTTCACAGGGTAACAGGAGAGAGAATATACTCAAGCAAGGGAAGTACCAGATGCTCAGATCTCATGAGACTCACTCATTATCATGAGAACAGCATAGGGGAACCACCCCTATGATCAGATTCTCTCCACCTGGTCCTGCTTGTGACACATGGGGATTTTTACAATTCAAAGTGAGATTTGGGTGGGGACACAGAACCAAGCCATATCACCCTCCAAGCAGTGAGGTGGAACTGAGGAGGAAGGGCTGGGTGGGGTCTAGCCCAGCAATCTCCAGTGACTAAGGCAGAGTTTGCATTCTACTGAGTTCTCTGATCCAGGTAAGACATTTAGCTTTAAATATTTTGTAGATCAGCAAGTGTTTAAAAACTGAGATAGAAGTGTAGTCACACAGGCAGTAGTCAGGGCCAGACTGAGATAAGAGCAGAAGAAAAGCAGTTAATAAAAATTAAACAGTATGGGAGAAGGAGAAGGAATAAAGTGAGAGTTCAGGTGATTGCTGCAAACACAGTAAGTTTGTGGGGTCCATATTCATGGGATGATGAATATCTGAGATGGAGGCGGGTCTTCCCACTTTAAAGGGCACAGGCATGATTAGTGTGGATGGATGGCAGTACTGCTTGACCTATGTCTGTAAACTACACTGTTTCCTAGATTGTTGGGAATATCACCATAAATTAAGCTTTTAGATACAGGAATTATTAAACATGGAAACTTCTCCAAGTGTATGAACCATAAGCATCTTTTAGGAGGTATCTAAATGTTACTAACTTTTGAGCATTTTTTAATAAATCCTTTCCTCTTTCTTTTTGGAAACTCCCCTCAGTTAAGAATATTATGATTATTTCATTGATTTCATGCATTTCATGGGTTGTGAGGATTGTAGTTTATTTATGCTCATCCTACCTGAATTTTTCCCCATTTTTTCCAATACACAAACTAGAGTTGGCATGCAGATGGCACCCCCTTTTCACATACAGACAGTTATACAAAAAGAGGAATATATATATATATATATATATATATATGTGTGTATATATGTACATATACACTATGTCTGCATTCAAGGCAATATGTATCTTAGTGCTTTAAAAGTGTTTGCACATTATCAAGTGGCAAATAGAGATTATTTTTTAATGTTTAAATGTTTCTTTCTATATACTTATTTATTTTTGGAGACAAGGCCTCATTCTGTCACCAAGGCTGGAGTACAGTGGTGTGTAATCATAGCATACTGTAGCCTTGAACTCCTGGGCACAAGCGGTCCACAGCATTAACCTCCCAAATAGCTGGGATTATAGGTGTGTGCCACCAAGCCCAGATAAATATTTTATTTTAAGTTAATAAATCAATTAATTTTTAAAAATTTAAGTTAATCTAACAAAAATTATAAATGTTCAAATAATTTGAAAATGTATTTTCTTTTAAACACAGAACCATCCTTATTAACATACCTCATTTTAAAACAACATGCCTTATTTCAAAAATTCAGACTTTATTATATGACTTTCTATGTGAGAAGGATTAACTTGTATTTCTTTCTTTTTGATAGAAATATCTGGTGACCAGCACTGATAAAGAAGTATTTTAAGGTTTTGACCTGATTACTTCTTGTTATATCAAAAGTAGCTTCAGCTATCTTTTTGAAGTGTTTAAAGAGGTGTTTAAAGATCTTATATAGTAAACTTACACAGGCCCAAGATAAGAAGTCTTGCTCTAAGAAATCAGTATTGATTTTATTTTTCTAACTCCCAACAATCTTTTCAATTACCTAATCATCCTAACTGCTATAAAGTATTTTTGTTCTTAATGAAATTTTCAGTTCTAGGGGAAAGCAAAAGAATGTATTAATAGTTTGCTTTGTGTTAGTAGGAGGCTCCAAACAGCAATAACATATAGATCCTATCTTTCAGGAATCTGGCTGGGTATGGTAGCTCATGCCTGTAATGCGAGCACTTTGGGAGGCTGAGGTGGGAGTATTGCTTGAGCTCAGGAGTTCAAGGTTAGCATGAGCAACAAAGCCAGAGCCTGTCTCTACAACAAAATACAAACATTAGCTGGCTTGGTGGTGCCTGCCTATCATCCCTGCTACTCAGGAGGCTGAGGCAGAAGGATATCTTGAGCCCGGGAGGACAAGGCTGCAGTGAATGGAGATCATGCCACTGTACTCCAGCCTGGGTGACAGTGAGACTATCTCAGAAAAAAAAAAAAATCCACAACCTACAGGACAGACAATAAGTAAACAGGGCATTCTAATACCATGTGTTAGGCATGTTGGAGAGGTGAAGCCACAGCAGGAAACTGGGCATTCTTTTTTTTTTTTTTTTGAGACAGAGTCTCCTCTGTCTCCCAAGCTAGAGTGCAGTGCCACTTTATTGGCTCACTGCAACCTCTGCCTCCTGGGTTCAAGTGATTCTTCTGCCTCTGCCTCCCAAACAGCTAGGTTTACAGGCATTCACCACCTTGCCTGCCTAATTTTTGCATTTTTAGTAGAGACACGGTTTCATCACGTTGGCCAAGCTGGTCACAAACTCCTGACCCTCAGGTGATCCACCTGCCTTGGCCTCCCAAAATGCTGGGATTACAGGCGTGAGCCACTGTGCCCAGCGGACAGGGAATTCTAATACTATGTGTTAGGCATGATGAAGAGGTGAAGCCACAGCTGGCAAAAGTCCTTACAAAATGCTCACATCCCAGCCTTGTGGAGTCAGGGGAAGCGCCTGCCTCCTACAGTGATGGCTATGCCAATTTTTAAATCAGAATCTGCCAGAAAAATATAACCCTAAGTCATACCCACTTAGAACTAATGGAAGACAGATCATATTTGCAGTTGTCTGTTTGTGTGTATGTCTATATGTCTAGACTAGTTTCAATATATTTATGTCATTTATACTAATATTTTGTTTAAATTTAGATTACCTTACTTTAAGTGTAGAACATAGAAATGGAATTTTGTGTATAAAATATGCATACCTTTTCCCTCCCCTATAAATTTTTTTTCTTCCAACAAATTTAGAACATTTCGTCGTTAAAAAAATGGAGTCTTGTTCCTGTCTACTAGACTTAAAGTGCTTCATAATTTCTATTTTATTCTTATCTTTTTCTGCCTCATATAGTTCATGTGAATATGCTATTTGTCTTTTCAGTTGACTACCTTTGAATCATTTCTTCTCTTTCTTTCATCATAAATTGTTTCACATTTTTAGAAAAAAAGCCTGTATTACATTGATTAGATATCAGTAGAGAGGATACCAGTGAGCTTATAGCAAGGGCTCTGGAGCCAGGCTGCCTGCATTTGAACACTGGCTGCTGTACTACTTTCTAGCTCTGTGACCGTCAGCACGTTGCTTTACCTTTCTGAGATTCAGTCCCCGAGACTATGAAACTACATGGAGACTCCATATCATGGCAGAGAGAATACACGTAGACTGCCAGCACAGAGCAGGTGGTAAAGGAGTGTGAGTTATTTTTAGTGTGTGTTGCAACATAAATAAGGAAATCTCTTTCTAACAGTTACATGTAAAACCAATTCCATAGTTTTATAGAGAGAATACTTGTTTGTCATCCACGTTTTGAGATCTGCTATTGTCAGCAAAGGAAGTTGAACACACATGTTATGCGTGGCTCTGTGCTAAGCCACTGTTTTAACAACTAGATTCAACTACTGCCCTTTAGGAAGTTAGGATTAAAGAGCCACCTGCACATGCCAACATGAAACAACAGATAGACCCAGATACTTGATGTACTGATATGTGAAAGTGGAACTAATGTATATTCAACAGATAATCATTGAGCAGCTATAAAGTTCCAGGCTCTGTTTTTGATGTTAATAATCTAGCAGTGAACAAAATAGATGCCCATGAGTAGGGGGAAGCCACAATAAACACATACAGGCTGATATGATTTGGCCATGTCTCCACCCCAATCTCAAATTGTAGCTCCCGTAATTCTCATATGTCATGGAAAGGATACAGTGGGAGGTAATTGAATCGTGAAGTCAGTTCTTTCTTGCGCCATTCTTATGACAGCAAATAAGTCCGATGAGATTTGATGGCTTTATAAATGGGAGTTTCCCTGCACAAATTCTCTCTTTGTTGGTCACCACGTAATATGTCCTTTTGCTCTTCTTTCGTCTTCTGCCATGAGTGTGAGGCCTCCCAGCCATGTGGAACTGTGAGCCAATTAAGCCTCTTTCCTTTATAAATTATCCAGTCTCAGAAATGTCTTTATCAGCCATGTGAAAAAGAACTACTACACGGGCATACATCCAGCATGGGTGAGATGGTGATACGGAGGAAATACAACACAGTAAAGTGGGTGGACAGGGAAGAGGAGTGGGTGGAGAGAGGCAGTTGCCATTCTGTAGCAGGTGGTCAGGAAAGCCATCTCTGAGAAGTAGCCTTGGCACAGAGCACAGAGGCAGTCAGAGAGTGAACCTCAGAGCTAGATCTCTAAGGCATGTGCTCATGTGCTCCAGGAGTATGTTTGTTTCCAAGGGCTGTGGAAAACAAGTACCACACATTGAGAGATGTGGAACAATGGAAATCTATTCTTCGATGGTGCTGGAGGCTAGAAGTCCAAGATTGAGAAGGAGCAGGCTCATGGTTGTTCTGAGACTCAGGATAGAATCCTTCCTTGCCTCTGCCTGCCTTCTCCTGGTGGCCGCCACTCCTCAGCATTCTTTGGCTTTATGCGTGCATCACTCTAATCTCTGCCTCTGTCTTCCTGTGGCCTTCTCCTCTAGGCGTGTTTCTATATCGCTTCTCCTCTTCTTATAAGGACATATGTTGTACTGGATTAGGACCTATCCTAATAACATGATCTTAACTTTATTACATCTGTGTAGAGCCGATTTCCAAACAAGGTCACGTTCATAGGTCCTAGGTATTAGGGTTTCAATATATCTTTTAGTGGGAAGGATATTCAAACTATAACAAGGAGTAACAAAGAGCATGGCTGGAACCTAGCAAATATGGCAGTGAGGGGCAGGAGGTGAGATCAGAGAGGTAATAATATCCCAAGGTTGGATCAAGTAAGCCATGTAGGCCAGTGTCTTACTTATTAATATCAGAGGAGAGAGGGCTGGGTGTGCCTTTTGGCAAGGTTGTTGGGAAAGTAACACATCTTAAGAAAGAGTGCTTCATGAGATGGTGAAATCTATGAAATGGTCAAAGGAGGAGTAGCTGGTGTTATAAAAGAAGAGGAAGAAAAGCTCTCAATGAGAAGGGAAATGGGTAAATTCACTGGGTAGTGTCAACCAAGAAGAGGGTAAAGACCAAACTGCAACGCAAGAAGACAAGTTTATTGGGGTCTTAATCTTACGAATTATAGTTCAAGAGATAATTTGACTTCCAAAGAGAAAGAGGGGAGTAGGAGATTTTAAGAGAAAAGGAAACTCAGAGTGATTGCACAAATTGTCTTAGAGAATTATCATTGGTAGAGGTGGCTGACTTAGAAAATGAGTCCATAGTTTACTGGTTGTCGCTGTTCAGGGTTGCAGTGCTGGGGAAATTCGGCTGTTTTCCAGAACGTGGTAGTCACTGCAGTTTGACCCACTTCAAAGGTTCAAGTCAAGCTCCTGTTTTGTTTGTTTTGTTTTCATTTTGCCGGTTAGCAGGATACACAGGCAGTCCTTTTCACAATGAGTTTTCAACTCCCATTTAGAACCACAGAGACACTAACTATTTCATATATCACAGTTCCTAGGATTACCCAGGAAGATGTAAAGGAAGCCAAAAAGAGCTGCCAGGTAGCCTCCAGTGGCCTCTTATAATAATACAAAAATGACTGAGAAGGTGTGATAACAACAAAGAAAGTGTCGTTAAAAACAAAGTGGCTTATTGGATCTGAAGATGTGAGTGATTTATGATAGGCCATGTAATCTGTAATTAGGAAGTAAAGGAGAAAGACTCAGAAATAAGAGAATGTTAGTAAGTGGAAGAAACTGGAGGGGCGTTTGACTGAGAACCTTCCAGAACAACACTGTGGAAGAGTCCAGGAGCCACGAGGCAAGATGAAACTCTCCTGTGAGGCTGGCCACCGGGATACTAATGACCATGCATGCAGCCTGCAGGAAGCTGCTGGGTGATTGACAAGTTAGGTCTGTACAAAGAGAAGGAAGGCAGTGACTTTAACAAACGGAGCTGTAATTCCCATTTCAAAAAGGTATGGAATCTTGTCATGTTTAAATACAGCCAGAGGAAGAGGATGAAGAGAGCAAGGAATACAATGAGGACTGGTGTACCAGGCTTCGGTGGAGGGGTTAGCTCTGTGAAGAAGTTAAAGCTTCTCAGGGTCCACAACCTTTATGAACACAGGAGAGGTGTGATATGTGATCTACAGTGAGCACTACTGTAGCCAGAAGCCAATATATTTTTCCATTTTCATAAAGGCTTGGTCCTTCACACATGAAGGATGATGGACGAGGCAGACTCAGGAATTATTGGGCCAGTGCTTTGAGCGGAAAGGGCCATGAGTCATCCTCAGTGGAGGAGATAATAAGAAGGCAATATTGCTAACAGCCTGGGACAGAATTACAACTAAAGAGGACAAATACTGCTGCATGGAGGTATAGATCAACTTGCAGGGTAAGGCAGAATCTCGGACTCAGAATACGGGGGATAAGCCAAGTAAAAAGGCATCCAGAGACACCAAATCATGGTGATTCGGTTGTGTTTTTACTTACCGATAGATGGGACAGTTGAGACACAGGGGATTCCAGGCCAGGTGGCCCACTGCTACTCCCTGCCATATGCATCTGTCTTTTTTTTTTTTTTTTTTTTGAGATGGAGTCTTGCTCTGTCCCCCAGGCTGGAGTGCATTGGCAGAATCTCGGCTCACTGCAACCTCAGCCTCCCAGGTTCAAGCAGTTCTCCTGTCTGCCTCCCAAGTAGCTGGACTACAGGCACATGCCACCACACCTGGCTAATTTTTTATATTTTAGTAGAGACAGGGTTTTACCATGCTTCCCAGGCTGGTCGTGAACTCCTGAGCTCAGGCAATCCGCCTGCCTCGGCCTCTCTAAGTGCTGGGATTACAGGCGTGAGCCACTGTGCTCGGCCTGTGTCTCTTTTTTGCACATTGTACCCTTACACCTCTCTGCCCTCCTGTCCCCACTGCCTGCTCCTTTTAACTCTCCTTTCTCCTCCTTTTCTTCCTAAATCTAAGCTGGTTCTAGCAACTGGTAGGCATCAAGAGGCTTGTCCTGGCCTTGAAGATTCTCCCTGCAGTCTAAAGAGACTTTAGGGCTCCTCCAATAAAGGCCTCTCCTCCCAAATGTCAGAGAAGCATCAGATGTCAGCCTGACAGTTCTGTGTGAGGTGCCAGATGAGTACCTCTCCTGGCTCCAGAGGTGACTGAGTAGAGACTTCAGCAGATATGGCTCCCCTGGGACCAAGTTCAAGGGCACAGTTCTTGGTAGAAGAGCTAATCTCTCTAGGGGCAGTAGAGACCTCACTGGTTTGCTGGTCTTTTCCACTGAGAAGTTTAACAGGAGAACAAGAAGAGGAAAGGAAATTACACTCGGGGAAGACTTGGCCTAAGGATGAGAATAGCCCTTAAAGTTTGTAGGAGACAGAGAAAAGGACAACTGGCCTCTTCTTCCCCAACTGGCTGTCAGCCCAGCTTCTGAGCTGGTGACTTGCCTTGGGCTGCTGAAGCTTGGCAGGGAGATCACACAGCGATTCAGCCAGACTTTGAGCAAGGACCTTATTCCTTTAGGCCTAAAGGTCCCTTCAAGGAAGACGGACCAGAGCAGAGTCACAGGGGAGAGAAGAGACTCGCGGTGGAGGGATTTAGATGTGTTCCTTCAGGAGTGTGGCAGAAGGGGTGGAGCAAGGTGTGGGTGTCGAAGACGCAGAGCCCGAGATGCAAAGATGTGGGTGGCAGAGAGCTCCGGCCACCTGACCGGCCCCTGCTGGAGCCCAGGAGCCACCTTGGTGGAGATGACCTACAGACATTGACGGTGGCCTCGTGACCTGGTGGCCTGCCTTTATGTAAGGAAACACCTCTTCTTTCTCCCTCCCACTTCCAATGAGAAAGGAGAAGGAACAGGGTGAAAGAGATGGTTGGGAAGAGCAGCACACCAGGGGGCTGCAGCGCACGTCCAGCCTGCTTCAGGAGGTGGGGTGTTGGAGATGAGGAAGGGGAACGCGTGGAAGTGGTAACATGGACAGGCTTATTCCTTTTTATTTTTTTGAGGCAGGGTCTCACTGTCTCCCAGGCTGCAGTGCAGTGGTGTAATCAGGCAGGGTTCACTGCAGCCTTGACCTCCTGGGGTCAAGCAATCCTTCTGCTTTGGCCACCCAAGAAGCTGGGGATACAGACAATGGCCACCATGCCACACTAATTTTTTAATTTTTGTAGAGACAGGGTCTCCCTGTGTTGCCCAGGATGATCTTGAACTCCTAGGCTCAAGTGATCATCCAGCCTTCGCCTCCCAAAGTGCTGAGAATACAAGCATGAGCCACCATGCCCCACAAGGCTTTTTCTTTATAACCAGGAGACCATTTTAATAGCCCAAAGTGAATGAAAGTTAAGGAATCAGACCAATATTGTGATTTAATGTAGCTACCCTTTCAGCGAGGCGAGATTCCTGATTAAAACCACCAGGTACACAAAGTTCTCTTTGCAAAACAGACATGAGTCACAGGGCAGTCTCTGGAACTGGGTCATGACTTGCGAACAATGATGCAGCAGGTATTTTTCGGATCTCTTGGAAGTTTCCTTTCTGGGTTTGCTAAATTTCACTTTGGGTTATTTTAACTCTGTTTCTTCTTTGGGCCATACTTCCCTTCTATTTTAATGAGTCTTCTTTTTATCTCCCCCCCCGCCAGCACCCCCCACCTCTCCACCCACTCACAAAATGTTTGTGTCTTTCCAATAATGAGCAGAAGAAACAAATGACCTGTGTGAATGTCAGTTCATTCACATTTGCATCACAGGTGAAGGAGCCAGCACTCACTGAAGGATTTCTCACTGTGCTTTGCTGTTTTGGTGCTTTTTTGATATGCAATCGTTTAGAGAAGAAGACCTGTACCTGAAGAACTATTCCTTTTTCAGGGACATAGTTCAACTTTATATTCACCATAAACTTCTTCATCTGGCATTTTGGTCATTTCTTTTGCTTTATCTGTGGGGGAAGTGGCAGCAAAACCTTGGCCTTTCTCCTCCTGGTGACACCTGGCTTCTTATTGCTACCGACTCAGCACCCTCAGGCCTTGTTTCCAAGTGAACATCTCTAAATCATTGAACCAAGGAAGAGGCGCCTTGTTTACGTGTCATTTTCTTGATTTTTCCCTTCCAGACATTCTCCAGGTTTTTCTGGCTCATAGAACTGGAGAGAACATTTTGTCAAAACACAGAGAAACAATACAAGAAGGCTTCGTATCACGTGACGTCCATGCATGGATCCTAAGGCACCGTCATCTCCTAAGATTTAATTGCAGTTATGAGCTTTCCTATATTTTTGCATTCTCTGTTTCATTAATCCACCCTATGTAAATGATCTTAAGACCTACTCCTTTTGAGCCTCTGACCGCTCTTCCAACTTAGCTAAGGTTATTGTTCCAGTTCATTCTGAATCTAAAGATTTAGACCTCCTCAACCTGGTGGAACTACAAATGCATAATGACCCTGCTCTCTGGTCACCTGCATGTGCCATCTTGGAAATGGTTAATGCAATGGAGGGGAAGAGCCTTCCTGACTTGAACAGGTGCCGCAGCTGACTTGCTTAAACTGTGAATAAATTTCTGGCTTGACCACATTTGAGATGTTTCATATCAAGTGCTGATTAGAAGAGCTGTGTCTTTTTACAAGGACTATCCCACAATAGTTTATCACATCTCTATCCTATTAGATGCACTGCAGCATTACAAGTGTATTTTAAATGTTTCAAGAAAAGCTATAGGTGATCATTATATGACTATTCTGGTTTGTTAGCCTTAGTGCACTTTTTAACGACACTCCAAACGTAAGAAAAAAATCTGCTTTGCTAAGAGCTCTTCAAAATTTTCATTGCTCTTCTGTACTTACAATCCTTAATTAATTTGCTTCTTGTATGACAAGTAGAACACTGAGTTGGCATTAACTCTTTCATTATTTGTATTTAATTATACTTATGGGATGATTTCTGTGTTGCCTGTGGATCTATACAAGCTGTATTCAACTTCCAAAGACTGTTTGGAAGAAAAAATCTTGCAATTGAAATTATTTTCCCTGGAAACTGTGCAACATATTAGGACATCAGGCCCACACAAGCTTTGTTAAGCCAAAACGTCTCTGGACTCTAGCAGTGATGGAGATGGGCAAAGCGTGCTCCAGTAGGATGCTGAGGACTCATCCCAGCACTGCCTGTGTAGAAGGGTATGTTCTCTGCACAGGTTCCTTTCAAGCTTTGGAACGGAAGTGGGGACTGTCCTTGATAAGGACCCCAGGTGATCAAAGCTGCTGTCTGCAGCAGGTGTTCAGGGAAAATGGAGGCAAACGAAAAGGAGCACAGAGACAGTGGCAGTGCCATTTTTAGGAGGTCTGGATGAGCTTTGGGAATCCAAGTGTGGACTGAATGAAGGAGGCAGGAGATGTGAGGAGTAGAAGCTCTTGTTTGCAGTTCCGTTGAATCCGAAGGGAACGTCTCAGACTTCACCTACTGCCTGGCACTCTCCTCATTTAATTCTACTTAACCTAACCACTATTCTTTCTGTTGCTACCACCTATGGGGCTTTTAAGCCTCCTGTCCACTGGGGAAGAAGACACAACCTCCCAGCTCTTCCTTATTCTTTTATATGTAATACAAACACGCTCTCAATTTTGATGTTTTTTATGGAGTTTTACCATCTTCACAGGTGATAGAGAAGCATACCCAGAATTAAATATTTCCTTTGTGTATGCCACTCTTCTGTTTTTCTCTCATTTTGTGAAGACACTAATGATAATATCATGTACAAATGTTAAAACGGTGACATAGACAGCTGAGCAGAATGCTTCCCTTCGATTGTCTTATAGAGCTCCCCTTTCATGATGGAGCTGTTGGTGACCACTGGTGAGTGGAGTTGGGGAGGTGGAGTGAGAACTAGGTCCCCTATTACAGGCTGAAATAACTCTACCCTATTCTAAGAGATACTGAAGTTAGAGCACTGAAGAAAGAACTCTATCCTCAGAGACTCTAAAATTTCAGAGCTGAATACTTTCCAAAGTTTTTATCCTGAAGTCAAGGTGTCCGGAGGGGAGACTCTGGCTTTTCAGCTTCTGAAGGCTGGCTGCATTCCTTGGCTTGTGGCCCCTTCCTTCTCTTCAGAGTTCATCATTCTGACCTCTGACTCTGACATCACATCCCCTCTCCCTGACTTGACTCTGTCCCTCCTGCTTTCATCTTGTGATGACATTGGGACTATCCAGATAATCCAGAACAATTGTCCCATCTCAAGTTTCTTAATCACAGCAACAGAGTCCCTTTTGCTATGTAAGGTCACATATTCACAGGGATTAAGATGTGGACATCTTCAAGGAGGAGAATTACTCAGCCCATCATACAAAGTCCTTGTCCACTGATAAGTAAAACCTAAATACCTTGGAAGAAAAAGAAATCAAAATTGATATTCTTCTCTCCTCTATAAGGTTCTAGGAAATTTAGAGTATTTATGCTTAAGTTCACTGATTTGAAAAATTCCCCAATGGAGGTTCGGGAAGGGATGAAACATGGCAGTCTTGAAGAAAGATTTTGATTCCATTCTCGTGATTGTGGGAGGAGACATAGTGGAAGTGGGTGAGGGGGACAGCCAGGTGACCCCCACTGCATGGGGAGGGCTGGAGTACTCTTTCACCACTCCTGGCAAGAGATCTGGGACCACATGCTGAAGCTACTTTTATGGCAATTGGTTGGGAAGCCACATTTTCTGAGCTTAGTCAGTGTAATTAGACCTGGCCATCGTACTAAAGAATTGGAGGCTGCTCAGAGAGAGGGGGGGAAAGGTGGCTGTTCAAAATGAAAGGTCTCATCTCACATCCAGCTGGACCAGCCACACCCCATGTGCAGGCCAGGGTGAGCTTCCACATGAAGGGACAGTCATGGTGGAAATGATGGGTATACCTATTGTGATTGTACACACTGACTAAATGCCTCTCCACCAGCAAGACCCAGCAATCCCCAAACAAAAACAAGATGGATTTCCTAGGAAGGGACTGGAGACATCTGTATTAACTAAGGATGTCACAGAGACTGGTCTCCTGGCTTGCAGCACCTCTCTACACAGGTGGCTTATTTGACCAAAGCAGTCAGCTTTTCTGGGTTGACTTTATAGATTATTAAGGTCTAAATAAAGCAGTGCTCCCTGTGGCTTTGACAGTATTCAATATAGTTCAAGCTAAAAAGGAAGCTTGGTAGGCACCAGGGGCTTACATCTGAAAAATTCCCTTTCTTTCCAATCCTAGTTTCTGAGAAAAAGCGAATCTCAATTTGCCTTTATTTCAAAGACCATACAATCTATTTTAACAGTTTGCACACAAAGATATGCGCATTCCCTTACCCATGCCCCAAAACTTTTATGAAGGGATCCAAACTTACTAATGACGTATAAGATACTTTGATATGCGACTTTACTGGTGTCACGATATTGGGCTTACAAACAAGAAGGCTGACAGAATTGGCACCAGCACGACTCCTACGACAAGGTGAGGCTGGCTTGTCAATTCTGCAGAATTACGAGGACAACCCAACAAGGAAAATTTGAAGAATTGAGGATATTTACAAAGTGATGAAAGAATATTTCCCTGATGCTGCCTTGAAATGAGTAAGAAATATAACACCTGGTACAACTCCTTGGATCCTGGAGAAATCCTATCTTATATTCAGGGATATTGTTAAGTCCCATTAGAAAAAAAGAAATAGAAAAAAGACAGATGAAGAGGAAAAGGAAGGAAGGAGGAAGAAGGGAGGGATGAAGGAAGGAAGGAAGGGGGGAAGGGGGAAAAGTGGGAAGGATAGAGGGAGGGAGGGAGGGAGGGAGGGAGGGAGG
>PVKP010007509.1:0-23537 GCA_004027715.1 Plecturocebus donacophilus | reverse complement strand
AAAGTTTTGGGGCATGGATAAGGAAGGAAGGAAGGGAGGGAGGAAAAAAAGAAAGAAGGGAGAAAGGGAGGAAAGAAGAGAGGTAGTGATGGAGGAAGGAAGAGAGGGAAGGAGGGAGGGAGGGAGGAAGGGATTTATTTTTTAAGGTCATCCCGAATAACAAAACGCTCTCCAAGTCTTCAGTGGGTAAGAATACCAGGCACAAACCTGGATGCCTAAGATCCACTAGCTGCTTTACTCAAACAGCAACAAATACCCAAAGAGAGTGGAGTTCATGGCAAAAGCTAGTAGGTGTAGCAGAAAGATGACCTTAAGGTTTTGAACGTACTGACCACCATAGTCCACCATTAGATATTTACCTTTTGAAAAGTCATTAGTGACTTGCTATTGGGCACTAGTAGAGAATGCTTGCATCCCTAGGGGACATCCTTGGCCTGAAATTCCTGTTAGACCCTGGAGAATGTAAATACTGACATAAAAAGGGTTTGCCCTCACAACTTTCTAATTAAATGCAAAGATTTCCTTAAGAACTTGCTATGCTATACCAGAGATGTCCACTAAATGCATGAGCAGGAAGCCTCAGAATTCAGGATCCTCTGAATCCTTTCTGACGCTCCACTCTTTTCCAAGTGAAATCATAGGCACTGCCTATGACTCTGTCAGAACAAGGCCAGTGATAAATACTAATAACAGGAATTGCAGACAAGAGCACAAGACGATGCCTCTTTCCTCCCTAGTTTGTGGGTAAGTTAATGTTAACAGGACAAAAACCAAAATCAAAATAGCAGAGCAAATCTTCCCAGTCTACCAGGTTGTATTCTCTTGAATGACTCATCTGAAAAGGCACTAATTCTAATGAGCCATTCCTTGCTTGTATAGACAGGATTAGCCATCCGTTGTGCAGTTTGCCTCCTTGGGAAAACTTTTTCTGTCTCTCGTCATTGAAATTATATGAAAAGAAAGTCATTTAACAGTGACTTATGGACAGTGGCCAGTGAGTTGTCCATTGAGTCAAGAAAATGGACAAAGGGCAATGAATGCCCTGTCCTTAGTACTTCTATGTGCACAACACATACTGAGATTGCCTTGGTCCTATAATACTTACATTTGGCCAGGCAATATAGATCCATCCTCTTCCAGCAGCCAAAGAATGAGCCCTGGTGCTTACAGCAGGAGGAGGATCTATTGGTTATGACCTTGGAGGGAGCACATGGGCTTTGGGAATGAGCGTGCACAGCAACCCACTACTGTCCCTAGATGGGCTGACACAAGCAGCCACTTCTTATCCAGTGAAGCCTGAGATGCTGCTCACGAGCACATAACTTAGCAGTAGATTTTCCACCTATGTATGAGTGCTGTATTGCTGCTGTGACAAATTTTCACACCCTTTGTGACTTCATACAACATACACTTATTATCTTATAGATCTGGGACTCGGAAGTGCAAAATTGGTCTCACTGGGTTAACATCCAGGTGTTGGCAGGTTTGTGTTTTTTTCTGGAGGCTCTAGGGGGAAATCCGTTTTATCTCGTTTTCCAGCTTCTAGAGGCTTCCTGCATTCCTTGGTCTATGGCCTCTTCACTCCTCAAAGCCACCACTGGCTGGTTCGGTCTGTCTCACACTGTCGTCCTTCTGTTCTGACTCCCTGCCCCTCTCTTTGGCTTTTGAAGGAACTTTGTGATTACATGGAGCCCACCCTGATAGTTCATGTTAGACTCTAAGATCAGCTAATTAACAGCCTTCATTCCATCTTCAGACCTAATTCCCCTGCTCTGTGCAACATGACATAGTCACAGGTTTTGAGCATCAAGACATAGACATCTTACAGGGTAGTAGAGTGAGGAAAATGCCCTTTCCGCTCTTAGAGGAACCCTGGGCAGCTGCACGTCTGCCTGCAGGATGCCACATTATTTCCTGCTCTGTGGAGCTGTCTTCCTTCAGATAAGGTTCAGGATTTTTTGCCACTAACAGAGCATTATTCCTTTGACTAGTTGTTTGGCTAGTCACATCCATCCATTCCATCTTAATGACCACATGGTCTTGAAAGCAAATGTATCAATCATATGTTGAATAAGTCCCAACTGTCGTTATGAAAATCCCCTTTTGAAAATTTCAATGCAAATCACAGTTTCCTTAATTTCTCATTCAAAATCACTATTTCCCCCACCCCTGTAAGCATATCTAGATTAATAAATACCTAACAGTTTTTCATATTGTCTCTCAGAGTTCCCAAAGCTAACGTTTTTCCCCTTTTGGTAGTCTTCTAGGCTCTAGATTTAATTTCTCTGTGATGAACATCCTAAGAAATGAATCAATGGATGTTAATTTGTTTTGCAATTTAGATTTTTTTCCCATTTTAGTGTCTTAAAGCCTGAGGAGTGACAGCAGAATGTGAAGATTTTGAATTATGAATAATCTTCCTTATTGTTCTGACTTTTATCTGTCTCTTTACCATTTAACCCAAGTTCATCTAATGGAAATTGGATATTCATCCATGGATCTGAGTGCTAAACTGTTTCACGTGCTTTTACATATTTTTGTGTTAAAGAAAACAAGACATCTGCATATCTATAATTAGCTAATACATTCAGCATTGGCTCCTACAAACAAGATGCAGGTGTACATAGTGCAGAGGCATTTTATACATAGTGCTGGTCTTCTACATGTGGGAAAATTACTCTCCCTTCATGAAATAAAAAGATCAAGCTATAAGAAAAACACTTTTAGAGGTGCATAATGTTTGCCAGACCAGTGTCCTAATATTTATGGTTGTATAATATTCTAGTTTCTGAGATATCTTCTTAGACAATGGAAGTCCTTGCTCCCAAGTGTGAATCTGCTTGATACATGCTATTTCTCCCAAAAGGCAAACGTTCCAGTCAGACTTACTGCAAAAGCTCAAAGTTAATACTCAAAACTGCATTCAGTCAAAAGTTAACATTGAAATAGGGAATGCCTGCTGGGTGCCAAGCACTCCTGTCAGCCCTGGGGACACAGTGTTGAGTAACTTGGGCGGGATCTCTGCTCTCATAGCACTGACATCTCACTGGGTGAATGTGGAAGCAGAAAATAAACCAATAAGTATGTGACATAGATCAGGTTGCAAGTGGAGCTAAGACGGAACTTAGAGAAGGGGAAGATTCAGCATCGAAGGGAAGGGGAAGGGGTGGTCATACCATCATTCTTGATGGCTAATTAGGTTTAGGGGATGTGATGGAAAAGAAGCCACTCTGCAGACTCTGGGAAAACAACCTGCTCAGGAATTTCCAGAAGCCCAGGGCAATGGCAGCCGAAGTCAGTAGGAAACAATGAGAGATGGAAGCAGAGAGAAGACACAGGCAGGTCAGGCAGGACTGAAGGCCAAGGTTAGCAGTCTTCTGGATGTGGTGGGAATCATTAGAGGATTTGCAGCAGCGATCAACGAGATCTGATTGGTTACCTATGTTTTTTTTTTTGGAAAGATGACTTTGACTACTGTGTGTGCAGAATTTAGAAACAAAAAACTCTTCCCTAAGGCCCTGCTTCATTCTTAGTCCTCAGCATCTACCAGCCTATTAAAAACAGAGTATAATCATTGCCTTCCTTCCAGTCTGGAGAAAAATTGTATGCAATAAAACAAATAACTCATCTGCAAATCTTTAAAGAATTAAAAATACAAACCAAGGTATTTATATAGCCTGTATTCTTTTAAATGCAAAATTAGAAAATCAGTAAATAAAACAGAGAACAAAGAAACTTGATTTTTGTAAACTTGAAATTTCATGCATTAAAGATTTTAAAAGAGTTCACTGCTAAGAACTAACCTCAGAAAATAGACTGAAATCAGATAATTTTATTATTTATTATTGAGATTGTAGCCATTGAATCTGGTACAATCCCAAACTGAAAATCTTTCTACTGAAATTATTAATTTAAAGAAATAACAGTCTTCTCAACGTCTGTAGCTATTTTAATTACTGGAAAGAAGAGTACCTACAGGCAGGTCCTCTGAACCCACAAGTGGTGGGTTACAAGAAAAAAGAAAATTAATGCTACAAGCTTAAAATTGGAATAAAATAGTGTAAAGAATTGAATGAATCCCCTTTTGGTGAGGGAAGAAGGAGAAGTCCTTTCTGAATGATTTGCTCTTTTAAATGTATATATTTGCTTATAGACATATATGTTATACATTGTTATATATGTATGACATTAGACTATGCATGCATATAAAATTATAGGCATGCATGTAACATAGCAGTACTAACCTCCAAATTGCTAGGAGGGTTGTGATGCCATCATAATTTCTGCAGTGACAATCTATGTACTGGCTAGAATGAAATCTCCTTCTCTATTAGCATGACACTTCAGTGTGGGATGCACTGCATTGCATTTGGTGGAATTTTTTGGTACATAATTTTGTAAATTTCAAAGGTCACTGATGCACCAAACGTGTATTTTCTTATACCAAAATTCAAGTGTCATATAAATGTTCTGCTTGGGCTAAAGGACAAAATGAAGAGTGACTAACGTTTAATCAGCTGAGCAGCACCTTTAAATAAATCATATTTTAATTTGCCTTGTTGCAGACAGATTTTCCAGGTAACAGCTTTCTTTGTGTTCAGTAGAAATGTGAGAAAATTAGGTTGACATGGTTCCGTTTGTGGATTCTCAAAAGAGCTGGTTATAGTGGTCGAACCTGGCAGACTCCTGGGGGAGCTCCGGGAGCTCTAAATGGCAGAACTTAAGCTTTTCCTTTTTGCTCAGTCCCTGGGATCCCAGCGGCCTCCACCCTCTGACTGTGGAGGCAAAGCTAACTGCAGAAACACAAGATGGTTCCACCAGTTACCTTGCTGGGGCTCAGAACACAGAGCTATTGGAGTAAAAACATTTCAGTCGATTTAAACAAAAATGATTGAGAGATGCAGAACCCCTGTGTGTGTTAAGACTGTAAATTTCTTGGTGTCAGGTAAATGGTCAAACCATGTAATAGCTAAGATACACTTTTACATGATGGGTAAGTCCCTCCTTTGAACCAGCTCTCAAATAAGATACGCTTTTACGTGATGGATAACTCCCTCCTTTGAACCAGCTGTCAAATTCGTTCTCTTGCCTTCATTGCCACCACTTCCCATGTCATTCCTGGCCAGAAACCAGGTGTGGGTTCTATCACATTTATGTGGTTATTTCCTCATTGATCTGGTTTTCAGTGCCAGCTCCCATTGATCTTTTCCCAGCGTCACCCACACTCCCCATCTCTTACCTCCGGGAAGGGCTCTGTGCCTGCCGGGGCCATGCCAAGGCCGCCTCCCACCCTCCAACCTTCCACTGCTGCTCTCTCTGTAGAGCCAGCCCTCAGCCATGTGGGCTGCAAGAATCAGGGCCTGTTGACCAGAGCAGGTCTCTAGAGACATGCCACGCTCATAAATTCTGTGCTTTGGCTCTAAAATTCCCATACATCTTATATTCTACTTCGTAAAGTCTCCAAGCCTTTATTGGTATGAAAAATAATGCCCCCCAATCACTGGGTGAGTTTAAGGGCCAAGAAGAGGTACCATTGTGTGCATACCGATGCCTGCCCTTTCCCTGAACCCTAACATGTGTGCCCTCGACTTTACAAAGCGTGGACCTACTGCACTCCAACCATTTGAGAGTTTAATCATGTACTACATCGTACAGGTCACCAGCTTTTCAACTCCCGAGAAATCAGTTCCGCTGTTACTTCTTCCAGAAACAATTACCCCACCCCGTTTCCCAAGGAAGCTGGTTTTGTGACTTTTCTGTACACTTCATATATTGCATTTGTTCTTGTGCGTATCCCCTTCACTAAACCATGACAACCCCAGGAAATGCGGACGGACCGATGCTTAATAAATATCAGCTGAACTGAACAGAACTGGAATTATTTTCTCAATCACAGTTTAGTGTGATTAAGCATTGCCTTTTACTACTACAAAAATAGATCTTCAAAACATATGGGAGACTTCATAACCTAAAATAGAAAAAAGTACATGCACAACAAAAATAAACTTTCCATCATGTAATATATATAATAAAGCAAATTATATTCTGTACAATTTTTGTTGGCTTAATGAAAGTCTTCAGGTGATTTAAATTTTTTAAAGTCAGGATATTTTTAATTTAAAATTAAAATAAATACATAGGAAAGTTTTCTCAACATTTCTATCATAACTCCTTTTGGTGGAATATATTACTTTTTCATCATTTGTTATAACCATAGGCTAAGACACAAAACAATTTCTCTATTATTTCTACATGTATACTTAGCATAATTTCATATTTTAGAAAGATGTTATTTTCCATTTTGCATGAACAAAAGAATAGCAATTTTTAAAGTGTGTGCTTTTGTCATCCCAGTATCGTAGAAATTTAAATGAGGGGCTGTGTCTTTCCGAACTGCTTTGCCATCTGTCAGTCAACCAAAACCACTGCTGTGATGATTATCAACACACTCATTATTAAAAGCCCAAGGCCCCAAATCACCGTCACGTGTGATTCCTTCCTTTCAGTCAGACTTGATATTTACTGCCCTATCTGTAAAACAGACCTAGAATTTGGCCATTTTTTAGTGCTTGCACTCCCATCAGTCATCAAAAGCTGCTGTGGTTCTGGCACCTGGACAAGGGCAGTGGCCCTAGCTGGTGCTCAGTCTGTCTTCACGTGGCACATGGTCTTTAAAGCAGTGAGTTAGGGCAACTCAAATTCCTGTCTTCCTCAGAGTAGACCTGGGGCCCTGCAGTCATCTCGCTTCCCCCTCCTTTCTGTCTCTCTTCGGCTCAGCCCTGGCACACAGGCCTTCCAGGTCACCCTCTCTCTGGGGTCTCCGTCACTCCATGTCACTGAGTCTTTGCTTGAAGATCCCCTGACCCGCTCCCCAGCAACACCATCACATGCTATCCACCCTTTCTTCCTTCTCTGACTTCTTTTTGGTTCTTATCACCCAGAAGAACCCAGGTGTTGGTGGACCCAAAACTCGTACAGTTTAGCAGATCTTCTTTAAGGAGAAGAATACAAAATACTGACTAGAAAATTGTGAGGTCCTCTTTCAGTAGAGCTGCCTCCAGTTTTTGTTATAGCAAGGACCATAGTTCCTTCCTTGTTGCTTGCTTTACTTGATTACTGACTCCACAGGCTCCTGGACATTTTCCACCGGGGACCTTGGCCCATCTAACTTCCTCTAAGCCCCAGCACCTCGAGCAGACAAGCCCCACAGGAAACATTTGCCAAACAACTGACTGTCCCATCCTTATAAAATGAAAGCTTTGTGGGTAGTATTTGTGGGCCTCTTACATTCACATTCTTGAATGTTTTAGTAATTTTCTTTTTTTTTTTGAGACAGTCTCACACTGTCGCTGGCCTGGAGTGCAGTGGTGAGATCTCGGCTCACTGCAATCTCCACCTCCCAGGTGCAAGCAATTCTCCTGCCTCAGCCTCCCCAGTGGTTGGGATTACAGGCACCTGCCACCACGCCCAGCTAATTTTTTCTGTTTTTTAGTAGAGACGGGGTTTCACCATCTTGGCCAGGTCTCGAACTCCTGACCTCGTGATTTGCCTGCCTCAGCCTCCCAAAGTGCTGGAATTACAGGCATGAGCCACCACATCCAGCCTTGTTTTAGTAATTTTCAAAGAATTAAGTTACATATCTATCTTTTGGGGTGTGTGTTTTCAAAATTTATGTGAGGTCATCCAAAATTCTCTTAGAGACGCTGAACAATGTGTGACTTTAGCTTTGCCACATACAAATAAATATGCTAGATCTTATCCCCTCCAAAGGAAGAGATCATTAGATTAGTAATCGTTCACCTAAAAAGTAGATATTTATGCTCAAGAGAGATGACTGATTATTTCTTTTAAAAAAATAAGACCAGAATTTGAAGAGTATTTGTTATCAGTCTTATATCTTTATTTCTTATTTATTTATTTTGATTTATTTTTTGACAGAGTCTTGCTCTGTCATCCAGCCTGCAGTGCAGTGGCAAGATCTAGGCTCACTGCAGCCTCCGTCTCCTGGGTTCAGATCATCCCTGTGACTCAGCCTCCTGAGTAGCTGGGATTACAGGCACGTACCACCACATCTGGCTAATTTTTGGTATTTTTAGTAGAGACAGGGTTTTGCCCGGTTGGCCAGTCTGGTCTCAAACTCCTGACATCAATTCATCTGCACGTCTTGGCCTCTCAAAGTACTGGTGTGAGCCACCACACCCAGACAACCTTATATCTTTATTTAAATTATCTCTGTAAAACTACCCAGTGTCACACTCTATTCTTCTTATATTGAAGGAGTGGAGGAGGAGAAAGAAAAGGAATTGAACACCTGAACCATCTGAAGATGTATTCTAACGTTAGTATGGATAGTGTGCTTCCCTATGAGAATATATTAAAATTATATTTAAACTTTCAAAGTCAGTATCACTAGGATACTAAAGCTGAAGCAGTGTCTTGTATTGGCATACAATTATTACTTTTGGAATTAGATTGCTTCCATTCTTGTTTGTGTTCAGGACTCTTTATTCATCCTTGAAATTATACAAATATTCCTTTAACTTATTTTTGTCCTTATTTGGTTTATTTAGTTCTTAAAGTCTTTAATGTACATGATGTATAGTCAGCTTCCATAAGACCTTTTGGTATGATTCAGGCCTTTAATATTGACTTGTAATTCTTTTTGTCAACATCAGCGCCTGAGTACCCCGGGCTGTTTCCTGGTTGTCCATTCTGTTCTGCCAAGCCATCTTGACTCTACATCAATACCACAACACTTTAATTTTTGAGGCTTTATGTAGAATTTATAAATGAGATAAAATAATTTCCCTCTTATATTCCTCCTTATTGAAATATTCTTACTTTATATTGCTTGCTTAAGATTCCAGACGAAAGTTAGAATCATTTTGTCGTGTTCCAGAAAATCCCTTGAATTTTGACTGAAATTGTGTTAAAAGTGTAAATACATTTTGGAGAATTTATAGCCTTTTTAATATCCACTCCTTTCATTCATGAATAGAGCATTTTCTTATACTTATTTATGTTTTTGTTTATATTGCTCAGTAAAGTAATTTTATCCATGTTGATTCTTTACCTCTTTGGTAAAGAATTTATTCCAAGGCTCAACCTCCCTAGTAATTAGGAAAATGCAAACTAAAACTAAAAAGGGATATCATTTTACATCCAATAGATTGGTTAAATTAAAGGAAGAATTTAGCAATGCTAAGTGTCTAAACTTTTTGTCTATCATGTTCATAGCCAATATTTTGTTTAGTCCTTTCCTCACTACTTAAGTTGGTTTATAATATGTGTGCATCAGTCTTTTTCATCATGGCTTCTGGCTTTGGTATCAACCTTAGTTCTTCCCAGTAGTATATAAATATCCATTTGTACATCCCCTAGTGCTTTTTTGTTTTATGTTTCACATTTACATTTCTAATCCATCTGGTATTTACTTTGTGTCATTATGAAAAAATCAAATGCTCTCTCCCTACTTAAGTGGTGAACCTGTTTTTACTAATTCTAGGTATCAAATTCATAATGTTTCATGATGAAATCCTAAAGTCTTGCAAACATGTATATCTTTTCTGGAGTCTTTTCTTCTCTCTTATTGTTATCTGTTGATTCTGGGGTCATTTCATATTGTTCTGTGTATTGGTGCTTTAGAATATATTCATCTTTCCATCATTCTTTATTTTTCCTGTGTTTTTCCCATATTCATTCCTCCAGATGAACTTTAGTGTCATTGTGTCCAAAAGCAACTTTAAAATTTACTGGGCTTTGGATTTGAACTGCTTTAATATTTAAATTAATCTAGAGACCAATGGAAATCTTTATAATACTGAAGGAATGTGATATTCCATTTACATTTATTCACGTGCTTTTTTTGTATCTCAGTAAATACATGTTGTTTTCTTCATAAAGAAACGTCCCCATTCATGGTATATTTATTTCCTAAGTATTTTCTACTCCATGTTGCTTTTCTGAATGGGATAGTTTTCTATTAATATTCTGAGCAATTATTTTTATGAGAAAATTATGTATGTGAGAATATTATGTAAAATTAGTATATGAGAAAATTACTAATTTACATGTATGTGTGTGTGTGCATGTGTGTATATATATGTCCATGAGGAAGCTTTTATTTTTAAAATTTTAAGCTTCTATTTTACTGAATTTTCTAATTAATTCCAAAAGGTTTTTTCATTGATCTTGATAATCGTGAGTCTTTTTGCCAAATGACTCACCTCCTTATTTCAGTTTTTCAATTTTACTCTATTGACCATCACATCCACCACAAAGTTAAATAATAAGGATGGTAACCAGTGTCTTCACTTTATTATAGATTAAAAATGGAGGTCATTCTAATGTTAAGTTGCTTAAGTGCATAGTAGTGGCAGATTTTCTCAGAATCAAGTTCAAGTTCAAACATCTGCTCAGTTAGCTGGGAAGCAAGGACTTACAAAGCTAAAACCAGTAACAAAAGCTAGTAGTAGATTTGGAGTCCAGGCAAGGACTTTAATCCAGTCCCTAAAGGAGAGACCTCTGCTCAATCAGTTGGGGAGGATGAGAGCTGTCCGGCATCACACAAAAGAAGCCAAAAGATCAGAATTCAGCATCATTAACCCTCACCATCCATCTTTAAATATCTTAATGTCCATCTTTATAGACAGTGAATCTTTATTTTAGGGTATAGTACTAACTATATGTAATTGATACAATAAACCTAAGTAACATGAGGCCTTGCATGTAGTCTTTATTATTATTATTATACTTTAAGTTCTGAGATACATATGTAGAACATTCAGGTTTGTTACATAGGTATACATGTGCCATGGTGGTTTGCTGCACCCATCACCCCATCATCTACATTAGGTATTTATTCTAATGCTATCACTCCCTAGCCCCCCATCCCCTGACAGACCCTGGTAGGTGATGTTCTCTTCCCTGCGTCCATGTGTTCTCACTGTTCATCTCCCACTTACAAGTGAGAACATGCGGTGTTTGGTTTTCTGTTCCTGTGTTATTTTGCTGAGAATGATGGTTTCCAGCTTCATCCATGTCCCTGCAAAGCACATGAACTCATCTTTTTTAGGGCTGCATAATATTCCATGGTGTATATGCAGCATGTATTTTTATGAAACATCCAATGGAGTAAATCTCCTGCTGTGAAATAGAGTATATATCTGCTTGAACAGACTGTGTGTTCAGATCTGCAGAGATTCGACAGTAGTCAGAGAGAGAGCAAGTAAATCTAAGTGTAGCCTTTAAACTTGGGAGCATGGTCTTGGGAGGAGAAATCCACCCTGCACCTACACACAATATTTGCCTCTGACTGATGATATTAGAAAGTTATTCAAGGGATGCAGTTATTCAAGGCCCTAAAATTACTTAGGTGCTTTCTAAAAGTCTGATTTTATCAACACTTTGTGATTTAGAGAAAATCATGGGATTCTAACATCATGAAATATCTAAATGTGGAAATAAAAAGTCACATTTGAGTTGAGTTAGAATGCAGTAAGACTTACTGGAGGCATTCTTTGTAACTGTCAGTGCTTTGTCATTTTTGTATTCGCTATCCGCAAGGGCAGTTCAAAATTTACACCAAGTAATACAAACCATTAGACTTATCAGGATCACATTTCCTGAGTGGTGTCTTTAGAGAAGAAACTCAAGGAGTCACTTGAATTTTTTTTGTGTTTAAAAAAAAATAGAGAGGCCTTTCCTGGGTGCACTTAAAGAGTAAAATTGAAACTCACTTACAGTGTTCAGCAATTCTAAGAATTGACAAGTGTGTTTATGGAGGGTGTCTGCTCTCAGAAAAACAGGTGCCAGAAAAAAACAGCTTTGAGGTACATTTGACCTCCATGACTGCTTCACTCTCAGAGTGAATATCCAGAAAACTTCACTGCTCATCTCACAGTTAGCAAGAGATCTATTTGATATATACAGTTTACACCCTAAACCCAATTTATAAACTTAAACCCTAAATTGTATTCCTTTCACTATCACATATCAACATTTTATTAAATGAATTTATATTTTGACCAGATAAGAAAACAATTAAGAATACCCTTAAAAAAGTTGATGTAGTAGATAGTTCTGTGACATACAATGTTTCCTGAGCACTTTGTTAATTCGCTTTTGAAATATCATTTAATCCTGAAAACAACCTAAGAGGTAGGTTCACACTTTGTTCATGCTTCACAGGCATTGAAGTAACTTACCTGGGGGCACAGGTTTTAAGATTCGATTTGAACCTAGGTCCAAGGCAGCGTCTCCAATCACCGCAACATACTTTCTCTCTGAAACGCAATTTAGAAAGAAACATGACTCATCATGGTTCACCTATCAAATGGAGAACGCAGGCCATTTCATAAAAAAAAATTATGAAATTTTTTTTAGTGGAAATTATTTCTGAGAATCTCTCTCGCTTTATGAAATATACTTCTATCTTATTTAGAGGCACCTACATGGGCATATCTCAGTTCAGATTTTATGGAAACATTGATTTTTAACTGACTTTGCAATAAGAGTAAGGGTTGATTTCAGTTATTACAAACTGATAACTGCAATTTCTACATACCTCTGGTTTGGAATTCACAAACTTTGTACCTTCCAGTAGCCTTTAAGCAGAAAAATTACTGAAAGTCTTGATATTAAAAATGAATGCATAATAATGATATCATTTTAAAAAGCTTTCTCAAACCCAACACCATTGAAAAGTAACAGTTAATTGAAAATTTAGTAAAAATCACTGCATTCCTTTATCTTCTTTTTAATCAGCTCTTTCTATAAACCAGTTCTCAGACATTGGGACTTGAGTTTTCATAAGTATCTGAAGGAAATAAATACTATAGTACATAATATCCATTGTGTGTGTGTGTGTATGTATATGAGATATACTCTACATATATATAGTATGTAGTGACAGTCTTGCACACTATTACTAAAATTTACTTTGAGGCTCAGGCACAGCCTAGTTTCTTTCAACATGAACCCAGAAATCCAAAGATATATCCATTTTACTTAAAATGAAAGATTCCTGAGAGCAATAGCAATACTCACTCAGATCCTTACCTGTTTTGAGGTCCTTGTCTCACCAAATAATAGGTTGACAAAAGCTACTCCAGCTTTTTCTGTCTTCTCTCCCCAGCTCAAAATCTCTCCCTTTTGCAAATATGGAGCAGGTGAGAAATCTCTTCTGTTGCCCTGAATGCCTAGTAGGCCACACTCTCAGGGTCTCACTATCCTCTAAGTAAGCTTATAGTATTTTTTTTTTTTCAAATAAAGGCAGATACCTCCCATGAAGAATTCTGTTGCAAGCTGTTTAAAGTAATTTTTTATCCACTATACATCATCATTATCATTACACTTTTATGAAGACTGTCATAAACATCCCAATACTGCTGTAATTGAATATGCTATAAATTATTCATTGATGTTGATATCAGTTTAATAATAATAGCTAATTCACTGGCAAATATATGCTATTGTCAACATATGCATATTATACTAAAAGTAACAAATCTATTAAGTGGTGACGCCCTATTTTTGCAGTAGGTGCTATTGCACTACTTGAATTTCTCTTGTGTGTAATTTAATTGCCTATCCATTTGTTCTCGATTTAAAAGGCTTAGATATATTCTTCCTTGTAAGGAAAAAACAAGGAAGAAACCAACTGCATCCTTCTCCTGCCTGATTTTTAGATACTCTCAGTTCTGGAATTTAAATTGTAAACTTATTTTAAAGCAGTGGATTTTAGGGCAAAGGTATGAAAGCCATTTTTATTCTCCCCTGATGCAAACTGCGAATGCATTCTAGTGTTCATTCTCCAGAGATTATCTGCATCAAGTTCAAGAATGACCTCACTGTAAGCAAGCTAAAAAGCAACAACGAACAAACAAAAGACAGGCAGTGGGCATAGTTTTGCTGTGTTTGATTGGTTAATTCATCTTTTGTTTCCCCTGAGGATGGGGTTCACCAGCCTCCACCTCCCTTACTCCTTGTAGATTACTCTCATCTGGATTCCTAAAGTGCACACCTAAGCAGAAAAATAAACATGAGCCATTTACACAGGAACAGCTGACTAAGGTCAATTATCTATCAAAGAACCACTTAATAAGTGAGTTTAAGACTGTCTATTCAGGCCAGGGATGAAAAGTCCCTTCTGGTCTGTGTCCAATTCTATCAGGTTCGGGAAAGTAGCAGATATGAGAATTGTTCAGTCAAGATCTAAATGAAGCTATCATTTCCCCATATGTATTCCAACATTCGTTGTTTTAATTTTAATCATTTGTATTAATATAAATAAATCTGAATCATACAGGTAGTCTTAAAAGAGAAGGAGACACAATGAGATACCACCACACACCTGTCAGAATGACCAGAATCCAAACAGTGACAACGTCAAATGGCTAAGGGGGATGTGGAGCCCCAGGAACTCCCCTTCGCTGCTGGTGGGAATGTGGAACAGCCATTTTGGAAGAGTGTTTAGCAGTTTCTTACAAACTAATCATACTTTTATCGTGTGATCCAGCAATAACATATCTTGGTATTACTAAAGGAGTTGAAAACTTATGTCTACTCAAAAATTTGTACACAAATCTTTATAGCAATTTTATACAACATTGCCAAAACTTGAAAGCAACCAAGATGTCCTACAGTAGGTCAATTAATAAATAAACTGTGGTACATCCAGAAAATGGAATATTATTCAGCATTCAACACTAAAAAGAAATGAGATCTCTAGCAAAGACATGGAGAAACCTTAAATGTATATTACTAACAAAAAGAAGACAATCTGAAAAGGCAACATATTATGATTCCAACTACTTGAAATTCTAGAAAAGGCAAAATCATGGAAACAGTACAAAGATCAGTGGTTGTCAGGGGTTAATGGAGAGGGAGGGATAAATAGGCAAAGCACAGAGGATTTTTTAGGGCAGCAAAACTATTCTGTATGAAACGATAATGGAGGATACATGTCATTGTAAATTTATTAAGAACAGAGGGTATAGCACCAGGCATGAATGGTAATGTAACTTTGGACTATTGAACTCTATAGAATTTGGGTGATAACAATGTGTCAATGTAGATTCATCCACTGTAACAAATGTACCTCTAGGGTGCAGATTGTTGATAGTAGGGGAGGCTGTGATTGTATAGGGGGTAGGGAGTACATGAGAATTTTGTCCTTTCTGCTCAATTTTGCTGTGAACCTAAACCTGCTCTAAAAGAGAGAGAAAGAGACAGAGAGAGACAGACAGGCAGACAGAAATACCTGACAACCAGCTGCACCATTTATCTGATAAATATTCATTCACTTACTACCTTGTGACAGGCACTGTTTTATTGCATTTTATTTTATTGTTGAATTATATATAAATATAAGATGTATATAAACTACCATTTTACTGACTTTATTTTAATGCTATTGAACTTAGAATCTTTCAAGATTTGACTTTTAAAGAATTCTGCATGAGGCCAGGCATAGTGGCTTATGCCTGTAATCCCAGCACTTTGGGAGGACGAGGTGGATGAATCGCTTGAGCCCAGGAGTTCAAGGCCAGCCTGGGCAACATGGAGAAACCTCAACTCTACTAAGAGAATCACTTGAACCCTGGATATGGAGTTTGCAGTGAATCAAGATCACGCCACTGCACTCCAGCCTGGGTGACAGAGTGCAGTTCTGTCTCAGACAACAAAACAAACAAACAAAAAACCAATTGTGCATGAAGATGATTAAAGAAATATTGTGAGGAGAGAGTAAACTGACCTGCAATGGTCATACATTAACCAAAACTTGGGCTCAGCTTGCTGGATATGGAGTGATGGACAGGGGAATACATTGGAACTAGACAGCTCAGCATTTTGGGGCACAAGACATAAAGGTGCCGTATCAGAGAAGACAAGTTTCTTCTGATAGGTTTTCAGAAAACTATACTTTTTGAGTGTTTAAAATAGGTTTGTTTGGGAGCTTGGAAAGATTTCATGTTTGGTACCAGAAGAAACTGGTAGATGGATTGGGTGCAAGAAATTGGAGAAAGGAAGGGCTCTGCAGAAAAGCAGAGTAGAGGGAAAGTGAAGAGGACAGCATGAGACCCACACACAGCCGCCAGAAGCGAGAGGACTGGAGTCCATGTCAGGGCCTCCCTTCTGGTCCTGGTGGGAGCGGGGAGCCTGCAGGGGAAGGAGGGAGGACCAAGGATCTGGCCATCCCATTTCACACGTGTGGCTATTTACATTTTAACTCCAAGTCATGTTTGGCTTCAGAAAACGAAAGTAGGATTCTCACATTCTTAGATAAAATTCAATCCCAAGAAAACAAGTTTTAATATAGAGAATCTGGTGACCCTAATTTATTATATTTCCAATTAATATAATAAATTAAAGCAAAAGAAAAAGGTTAATTGTCTTATTTATGTTTATCTAAGTAGATTAAAATCAAACTGAAAAATTTCACTATAAATTTGGGTATACGGCATTAATTAGGGCCATACTGAAAACATTGTGTTTTCATTGCAGCATTAAGAATTCATGCTGCATTCAGGCCGGGTGCAGTGGCTCATGCCTGTAATCCCAGCTCTTTGGGAGGCTGAGGCAGGCAGATCATGAGATCAGGAGTTTGAGACCAGACTAACCAACATGGTGAAACCCCATCTCTACGAAAATTACAAAAATTAGCCGGGCATGGTGGTGCACGCCTGTAATCTGAGCTACTCCGGAAGCTGAGGCAGGAGAATCACTTGAACCCAGGAGGCAGAGGTTGCAGTGAGCTGAGATGAGGCCATTGCACTCCAGCGTGGGCAACAGTCGTGAGATTCTGTCTCAAAAAAAATAAGAATCCATGCCGCATTCAGTTTGAATTCACTTTCCCTTTTAATGTTTTGGAATAATATTTTAATCACTTAACTCATTAAATCATAGGAATTGGAAATGTAATAAATTGGGAATATTAATTATAACATCCAGTAGAGCTAAAATATATACATATAAATAAAATGCATTGATTGATGATGCCATCTGCTATTAGTACATAACCAATAGATTCACTGTAAGAATGGATTTGTTATCTCTTTTTAATGGTTTCATCATTAGTAAACTAAACTCAGAAAACTTTAAACTAAATCACACCTGTGCAAATACACACACATAGAGAAAGTGATACTCATAGTTTAACCTTTTTTTGTACAATTGGAATATGCCTTCTTAAGCACTATAATGAAGTGGATGGGCTTGTAATCTGGGTGCATGTACAAGACACCTACGTAGAAACACAAATGTCATCTCTCTGACGCAGGTACCAAGCAAGCCCTGGGTCAAACCGTAAGTTGGGCAAAGTTATTTTGCACTTTTTTGTCTTTCCTTAGTTGACCCAAAAGTCCCTTCAGTCCTCCTTACCCAGGCATTGTCACCAGCCTCAGGCAGGGCAACCATCACCCCTCAACAACACCATCCCCCTCCGTCCCTCCCTCTTTCTTCCCTGGCATGTTCTCATGGAGGTGCCATATGTGAAACGTTGCATTCATGGTTTCCAAATTAGGGATGTAGAGGCCAAGAGTGCACTGAGGATTTGCACTTTTTCTGCTTTCATTTGCTGATGACTGAAAATGATTCCTGCTGGCACATTTAGAATAATCAGAGGCCACCCTGTATGAATGAAGCATGCTCTATTTTGTTTGTAAGCTGGATTGGAAGAGCCATGGGGCTGACAACTCTGGATACAGTCCTGACTGTTCACAAAAGAGTTTTTTTTTTTCTTTAAAGAGGGATATTTCTTAATTTTGAAAATACTATTTTAGCAAAACTGAGAAACACCAATGTGGCAAATGTTATATTAATTAACCCTCTCCATTCATTTGACAAATATTTAGTAAACATTTATGGTGTGTCTGGCATTGCACTGGGGATAGGGATATATAACAGAGAATTTTCCTCCCAGAACATGCATCCTCATAGCAGACAGGCAATAATGGTACACATAACAAGTTAGAACACAACAAGTCCTATGAAGAATTCAGTAGCACTTGAAGGTAAAGAAGAATGCTGGCTTGGGGTGAGGGTGTGGTTCCAAGTGTGGTTTTAAATGGTGTGGTTAGAGTCATCTAATAGAAAGAGCAGCACTTGGGCACTGTTGGGAGCCCGGGGATGTAGCCAGGTGTCCCTGCACATCTGTGGCATGAATGAGTTTTTCTGTAATCAAAAACTTAAGTAGAGAAAGTGCCAGTTCTTCAATCCCTGAAGAACACTGAAGCATAAAAAAGAAAAAGAGAAGGGTACTACTGGATGAATCATGCTCTTTCTCCACATACATGCAGAAGTTTTCAGATGCAGCTTTGTTCGTGAAAACACTGTGAACTAGCCTGTGTGTTAAGTAGCCATTTTATTTTGTTTCTAATTTAAATTTTAAAATTGTTACCCCAATCAAAGGGCAGCCAGGACAACATGCATTTCGAAATACACAGCAGAAATATTTTGCATTTACTTATGAAAGATTACAATGTTCTTTTGATAAAAAGAACAGTAACATGTAGTGTGCTTTTGTTGTTGAATCACATACCTAAGTTAAGCATAACATGCCTTGGCCTCACATGTTCTGTCTCTCATGTAAGAGGCGTTCTTATTTCTGCAGGTCTTCTGAGATAAAGCTCCTTGTGTCAGTTCTTCCAGTCTCTTGCTTCGCTTTTGGTTCCTTTGAAATGTTTGGAGCATATCCCTATTAAGCATCGTTTTAACGTTTCGTACATCAGTCCCGCAGCCCTTTAAGACAGTGGTTAAATTTAATAAGTCTAAGGAATAAGGATCACTCTGATGCCTTTTATTTCTTCATGTGCTTCATCCATGAGGACGTAGCATAATTTTATAGAGAGAAATGTCTAAGGCACCCATTATGAAGTAAAAATCACCTTTCCCAATTCTATAGTTTGAAAGAAATGCATTTAGATTTTTATTGGTAGGATATTAAAGCAAATACAGAGAATAAAATATCAAGCAAACACTTTTTTTCTTTTCCTTTTGTAGGCCTTCATTCAGTTTGGTGCAGTTAATTGTTAGCAGATACTTTATATGAAAAGCATGTTTTGATACAGAGAGTGAAACCTTACACTCTAAAGCAAAGGAGGGGTGTCCTTTGCTCTTTCAGATAAGGAGACAAGGAGGCATCCAGCTCTTGGTGGACCTGCTGGATCATCGGATGACTGAAGTCCACCGTAGCGCCTGCGGAGCTCTGAGAAACCTGGTGTATGGGAAGGCCAACGATGATAACAAAATCGCCCTGAAAAACTGTGGCGGCATCCCAGCGCTGGTGAGGTTACTCCGCAAGACCACCGACCTGGAGATCCGGGAGCTGGTCACAGGTTAGAGGCATTATTGAATTATTATATTTTATCTCAAGAGAAACTTTCCGTTATCCAACACGGTAGCAAATGTGCTAACCAAATAAATATTTTGGTGTTCTAATAACATAGGCAGTCTCAATATGTGTTTTCAAATGAGTAAACCACTGAAGAAAATGGTATCAGGATGTGACCCACCTGGGTTGATCATATTCAGTAATCAAATGCATGTAACCCTCAAATTCTGTGATCATAACCAGTTTTTGTCAGTTGATTTAGAAGTAGTTGAGTATCGTACAATACCCAGGATTTTTATTAATGATAATTGATCAAAGGACAAGGCACGTCAGTTTTTGGTAATAGGTATATATTTTGGTTTATAGTGTGATTAACACAGATGGCTTATCCTATTTAGCAGTTAATTTTTGAATGAAATATTCATGTCTATTAAAAGTCACAATTATTATTACATATTAAGGAATTTTTAAAAAGTGAACATGAAAGCTTTTCATGATTGTAGAACTTTTGGGTTTTTTAAAATGGAGATAATTATAGTAGCCACACTGTAGTTATGAGGGTTTAATAAATGAGACCCTGTGAAACATTTGGCACATATCTGGATACATGTGAACACAGAGCTGTCAGCTCTCACTTTAAAAACCTGCAGTGTTACTTGGAATACTAATGGCCCAGGTGGCCTCAATACAAGATTTCAAATCACTCTTCTGCTTATTCATCTTGATCATGCTCACTGCTGTTCTAGGTGACACTTGGTTTTCGGTTCATCAAAAATTACTCCATCAGCAAGTATTTGGCAATTGGATTGCGTCGTTGACTGTCTACAAAGATCTTTTAATTGTCCCTGGTTCCATTGACCTTCTGTCTCAACTCTAAAATTTCCTTGTAGTTGTGCTGATAAGTAGATGAAAATATATTATTCAAGCTAGAGAGTCATAAATATTTGTCCCATCCTGGGTCAAGACTCTCAACTTTAGTATATTTTCTTAAGTATACACTCTTTGAGAGTATTGTCACATTTCTTTCTCACCCTTAGTTATATTAAAACTAGATGCAAATTGGTTTTATTTTGTTTTTTCTTTCTGTAAGTAGAAAATTGTCTTCGTGGAAAAAGAAAACAGTTGTTAAGAATTACTGTGCTGTTAAAGCAATGTTTCATGCCACACTAATGTGAGGTGACATGAGTCAGGGAAGGTAAAAGTATTTTTATCTACATAGTATGATGTCTAGGATAGTTTGTAGTTTGGGGGTAAGTTATGTAACTGAAAATATTTCCCATCATTATAGTTATGAGCACCCATCCTTGTATCTGTGGGTTGGGTTTTAGTTGGAACGGCCTGCAAAAGAAAGGACTCAATGCGTGTGATAGGGACAGGAAGCTTCTGTGCGTAAGACTTCGCCAACAGATACATGAAGCTACCAGAAACGAAGACCAACAGAGCACCTTCTGTATACATCATATGGATTCATTTATGATTAGAAAAAAATTGGATTTGGCTACAATTTGAATTTGCTCCAACACAAAACCATTGTCTAGAAGAACCCTCTGTGGTAGTTTCCCTGATTGCCAAAGAAACTCAGCCACATGCCAAAGGTTGAGATGGGTGATGGCTTAAAACGGAATGGAACTGCCATAGCCCTGACACATGACACCTTCCGCAGCAGTGTGTCTTATCCTGTGCTGCCATTTGAAGCAGCTCTGAAGGACCTGACTGCTGCCTGTGCCATTGCCTTCAGCACTGCTTCTGACAGCTCCTGGGTATCAACCGTCACATGTGCCTGGGCAATATCAGAAATTCCTTTGTGAGCCCCATCTGAAAAACCAAAGGCATAACCTCTTGTTTCTTTTCCTGGTGAAACTCAGGCTGTAGGAAGGATGCAAGTACTTGCTGTACGGAGAGGATACCCTCTTATTCCACTTTTTTTGAGAAGAAGGTTTCTACCCACTGTCATGTCTTGACCCACTGTGTTTTCATCAGCATGTGCTGGGGGTTCGAGGCTCTCTCTGTGTCTCCTTCTAAATGCTGTCTTCTGCTGTGATAGTCACATCCATTAAGAGGGACAGTGGTTGTTACTTCAATAGTTGTTTTCTGCCTTTCCAGAAGCATGTTCATATCGTGCTTGGTATCAGTTTCACCTTTCTCAACGAAAAACATATCAGAACATGTTGACAAGCTGAAGTTCATGGTGTTTGAAGTTGCCATCGTGGATTCTTCAGAAAATCCAGAAGCCCCTTGACCAACCTTCCACTCTAGTAAAGGAAATTGGAAGAGAGCATATAGAACATTCTAGTGTGGAATGAATTGCTACTGTAAGCGAGTCTAGTGAATGGCTCTAGACAAAGCCTTCTGAGTTTCTTACGGACAGAAATCTGAGGGTGCCTAGAAACCTGCAGGACTTGGCTGACTTCTGCACAGACGTTGCATCAATGATGTAAATGAAGCCAAAGCCAACTTCACCTCCCAAAGCAAAAATAAAATAAGGCAAAAGGAATTCACCTCAGAGAAAGCTTGGATTCTGTTGGCTAAGCCTTGGATGCCCTTAGTTGACCGTACGGTGCAGCCACGGAGATGCCTACACCAGTACCCACTGCAGTGGTGAGACTCTGCTGAATGGTCAGGAGAGTGCAGTGCTGGCTGCTGAATATTTAAAGCAATGGCCCTGACAGACATGTCCACACATTTTAGCAGCTTACTAGATGAGCAGCAAGGGAGGAGATGACTGAGGGGCGGAGTAGGGTGTACAAGAAGAAAGGCTGGCTTCACATCTGTTGTTGCAAGGAGCCGCCGCAAATCTGTTTAGGAATTAGGTCAGATAATTGTGCATAAATTAAACAAAGCAGTGATCTACGTGTAACAGCTATACCTCTTACTTTCTTTGCAATTCTCCAGTGGATCTAATACAGAGCTCAGCAAAGAATAACGACTCAGTACATTACAGGAGCCGCACCAGTACAGGGGAGATTTTCCTGATCACTTTCCCGCCTGTTATCTCATGCATGAGAACAAATGTTGAACAAAACATTACAGGGGAAGGTAGGGTGAGGTCTGCCTTTGAATTTCTTAGTAAATATTTGTAAACTGGGATGTATTATAACCAGATATTCAAAAGAAAAATTTTAGTGATTTTTAAAAATGAAAGCACAGTTTATAAACCAGATTTTAGATTAGGCCTAGCTGTAGATCCAGAAGAACTTATGATCTCAAGAGTGTCAAATTACAAATAAGAAAGAAATGATCTTGCAAAGCTTTAAATTAGGTATTGAGTATTGCTTGACAGAGTATTTGAACAATGATAAAGTGTTAAAATTGAGATATTTACATACATTTACATTCAACACATAAACATGCATATGCTGAAAAAACAGCTGCCTGTTTGCACTGCAATATCTCTTCACAACAGAATATATTTTTCTGCCTGCTATGTCTTGCAATAAATAATTTTCTTCCTATGCAATAATTACTATGAGATGACGATGAGAATTTTATTTAAATCCAGTTGAAGCTGTTGTATGCTAGCCATTGCTTGAAAACCTCCTAAACAAATACATTTTGATTAGAAATGCTGTACATCCTTTGGGCCTGACTCATGGAGTTTTTCTCTCTCTAAATATGGAAATAATGGACCTAAATCTTGAGTAACTAAAGATTTCAGAATACTTTACAAATCATAATAAAATGATTTTTATTAAACGGCAGAACTTAGTAAATAACTTTTCTTTTGGTTAGAAGCACACTTCGAGGGCTTTGCTTCTCTAGGAGCAGAGTGTGTCCTTCCATCATGCTTCGCATGTCCAGGTGGTCCTTCGTTTTAATTAGGGAGTCAGGCTGAGGACTCAACCTCGTTCTTCATTTCAGGCATCATTAACTCCCTCCTTTCTCCATAGAAGTCCCTTCCAGAGTCTTCGGGATGGATTCGGATGTTGCGCTCTAGACCTGCACAGTAGGATTAGATCCTGGATTAGAACTCTATCTCCAAGACCCTTTGCCCTCTTCTCTTTTGTTTTACTCACTTATAAATTCCAAAAAGGGATTAAATTATGAAAAAATAAGTCTTTAACCCTCACACATGAGTGATGTTTACTAGATATGCAATTCTAAATAGAAAATCATTTTTCTCAGGAAAATTTTCTATTATTTTAGCCTGAATACTATAAAATTCTCTCTTGATATATCTAGGTGTGTGCCTTTAAAAAAAAAAAAA